>PPHD01026761.1:0-11364 GCA_002909625.1 Bambusicola thoracicus
CCTGGTGTGAAGCATTTAATATGTTTCATATTTCTGCTTTCTTAAAAGCACATAGTTAAGAAATGAGAACAGAAGCAGAGGAATGCTCTTAATCTAGAGAAGGATATAATGAGTTCATCTACATATACAAAAATATTTAGGGCTTTGATCATTTCCCAGTGTGTGGAAACCAACCTTGGTAATGCTTTTTCTCCTGGTTACAAAACCAAAGCTAGTCAAGACTGTGTGTGTCTGCGTAAGAGAGGCATACGAAATTATTTCCTAGGCTGATAGCTAACCATTAATCTAGCAGAACATTCAAATGCTGTATAACTATACAACCTTCTGCTAAGTTACCTGCACCTAAGGATTTTACATTTTATAACGTATTAATCTATATATTACATGTCTTATTCAATCACAGCTGCAATTTCTCTTTTCATTTTATTTTACAGAATTATGGCTTGTCACTGGAAGAGCTATGTCACACACGGGTTTGCAGCCTTTTCAAAATGCAAGCTTTGCAAGCACAGCACTTGTTGTTTTACAGTTAACTAAGAAACAGGGATGACACTAAAACTTGAAATAAACAAATTTATTTATAGCACTCCCACATTGTTATACCTTGCTAAGTATACTAAACACAGTGCTATTTTTGTTTTAGCAGCAACTGAGGTTTTATCCCACACCACAATACCTCAAGTTTCTTTGCAATTTTGGCCCAGTCCTCCGGTGTCATGTTTGAAGAATCCAGTAGTGGTGACAGCTCCAGGATTGTGTAGAAAATCCTTTTGTTTTGCTTAGAGACACTAAAAAAATAATTCAGGGGAAAAAAAATCACTATTAAAGCAAACAGCAGCTCATCACCTCTGATTTTTTTCACTAAAGCAGTATCTCCCTCTGTATCCGCAAGTCTATAGCCAAAGGAATGGTCTTAAGTTTGAAACATTAAGTTCCAAGTTCAGAAGCTCATGATTTGATGTGGTTTAAAGCACAACCACTTCAATTTACTAAACTTAGAATTTGGGAGGCGGGATGAAGTTGGCAAAAACAAAGGCAGGTAAGAATAACGCAGAGCCACTTTGTTTAAGTTTGGAATTGAGTTCTAACGTAAGTTCATATCTAGCCTTAAGGTTTAAAAAATGCTTTGTAAGCCACTGAGAGGAATCTGTAAAGCTCCCGAGATACACAGAGAGTCCACAGATGAGTTTCAACAACTGTTTAATACTTTGATAACTACAAATTCCTTGCAATGAAGTCTTCTCTTCAGAGTCGTAGGACTGGCCTTTATTTTTATAGCTTTTAGAAAGTTCACTTTCCTTGGTTTCTCTGACCTCAGATTTCAGAAAATATTTCCTTTTTTAGCCAATACCTGAAAGTGAACTGTTGCCAAATGACCCACAGTTTCCTAGTATTAGGCTACCTTCCTAAAGCCTCAGTCCTAGCCTACCAGGCCTGTTAACATCTTGCAGTTAACATCTCTTTTTTGAATTGGTACCAGACATCCCTCATGAATGATGTGAACCTCAAGCGTGAAATAGTATCAAAGATCTTAAAATACTGGCATGGTTGGAAACAGTGGCCTCCCTGGTAATCAGTCATGGGCTACTGCACAACTGCAACCTTGATAACTGAGAAGAAACTTCTCTCAGTACAGTGCGGATGAGACAAAGCAACTATGCAAGTATGTCAAAAAGTCAAGTACATGCGGGGCTGAGGAATGCAACGCTTTCAAACATCACATAGCATGAAGCCCAGCAGAAGACCAAAGAAAGAACTGTCTAGACACTCGAGTATCTTATAGAAGTGCAGAATTCCAAATTTAAAGGGGAATTTTCAATGTCAAAGGAGAAAATGGCTGTGTAATCCCAGTGGGATTGTTATAGCTGTCTGCTCTCCCCACCTCCAATGACCACCCATCTCCCTTTCTTCATCTGAAATCTGACTCTTCCAAGAGCTTTGAATTGCCAGCCACTTGGGCTATGAACAGAGCACATGTTTTACCCCCACAAAATTTCCCTTTTCTCCACCTTCTTTAACCCATCAGTATAGCCAACTGCATATAAACCAAGCTTTTCTAGTTAAGGTTTGGAGTCAAAAAGGAACTCCACTACAACTATTTTCTGCTACCTTCTTGAAGCTTGGGAAAGAATAGAATATTCACCATTTTTACACATTCTTATATTAGCATTTTAAAGGAAATTTTCAAACTAGGAGTGAGAAAGACCACAACTCATGCCACTAAAACTAACTTACAGACATACTGTCTGCTACAAGGTTAAAATGACAAGGAAAAAAGAAAACATTTAATAAACCCTGAGATACTTAACAGTCAGAATATGTCTGCATTTAGCAATGTGATGGCAAACAAGCAGCTAATGTATCCGGACTACTTGAAGGGCAGCTCAGCCCTCTCTACTTTCCCTTCCAAACAAAGCTATCCAGGAGCATGGCCAACAGCATCACCTTCAGAGCATTCTCAATGTTATTCCACTATCTGAGGACGATGCAGAGTTTTCTGTAACTGTGACTGATGCTTCTACATTTATTTCCTATGAGTGTAAGACAGTCAAAGGCTATACAGAAGGCCATAATACTCCACAACATATGAATGTGTAAAATAAAGTTTCTGAAAGAATGTGCTTAGAACACGGAGTTCATTGCCTTCCCTCAGCATTTGCAAGTGCTTTTTCTTCCCCCCACTTGCTACTCTTGCTTATAACAATATAAAATATGCAATAAAAAATTCATCACCTAACAAAATCTGAGCAACCACTCCCCATGTGAAGCCTGTGTGAGAGTTGCTTACAATAAAGAAAGCATTCAATCAACATGGGGTTATCATTCAAAAACTAAGTTATCATATGAAAGATTGCTTTATTGGACATCACATTTATACGTGCTGCCTAAGAGCAACTTTGAAAGTTAGTGGAAAACGTGTGAAAAGAGCTTCTCAAGGAAGTGCTGCTTAAATAACACACAGCATACCAAGGCCAGCCTAGCCTACTGCTTTTGACCCCTCTCTCCAAGAAAGATGATGATTGGATGGTATCTTTGCTCATTACGTCACAGTTACAACACAGTTAGACAGAGTTCACAAAATACTCCCATTTTCTCCCTGCAGAAAGCTGCATTATTTCCCAACTCCCTAGTTAAAATATCACTCAGCCAGCACAAAAGAGAAAGTGGCAGATTGCCACAACTGACCTCCACAAATGGCACGCAGCAGTGCCAGAAAAAAGAGGTCAGGACTGTTTTTTAAACTTCAGTTCTTGATCTGAACGACTGTTTCAAGGTTTTCTGCTCTTCGTGGCAAACATACACCAAAAGTAGTGTACTTAGGAGTCCAGTGTGCTTATCAGTGCAGTTATGTTTTAAATCCCCTAAAGTATTTCAAAGTTATTCAGTTATAACAGTACTGTAACAAATCTCAAGTTTTCTTGGTGTAGCCATTGGATTTAACATAAATTGTATATTCACATCCATATTAATCTGCTGGGAGTTCATGATTGTCCCTTCATTCATCTTTCTGCTGTCTGCCTTCTGAGAAGTTACTTTTAGCACAGAGACCTCAGTACAAAACTGAAAGAAATCAATAAACCTTACAATTTGTTTTCATGCTCTGATTTTCTCCATAAAGTTTAAGGAATATCCATTTGCACTCTTATAACAAAACAGCAACAGTCCCATTTATTCTTGAGTGATTGTAAAATCATCCTTTGTGCCAAGTTAACATGTTTACAGGGGCAGTCATTCATCACAGCTGTGGAATATCTCAAATTAGCATACTGCCCTCTAAATAAAACCAAAAAGCTTACTAATCATTGCCCAAGAAGCAATGCAGATTAATTACAAGCCCATCAGCTATTATCATAAAGTTGCATAAATTTGGGAAAGACAATCAGCTTTTGGGTTTAAAAAAAAAAAAAACAGAAGGCCTGCAGAATTGAAGCATGAGGCCTATTCATGGATGCATTAATTAGATGCTACTTTATCAGCCATGGTGAAGATAATTCACACAGAGCTGTATTCGCAGCTTCCCTAGTTATTTGGGAATATTTGTACACCTACATAGTAGCCCATTAATATCAAAATCCAGAAAAAATACAGGACTAAGCTGCCCAGAATGTCTGCTTATTGACAAATGTATAAGTCATTTCTCAAGCAGTTTTATGACACTTCACGTTTTGCATAGTACCAGGCATGCTAGGCTTCTTCCTTTTAGAATCATGGAATCACAGAACCATTTAGGTTGCAGAACTCCACTAAGATCACCTAGTCCAACCATCAACCCATCCCCACCATGCCCACTTCTAAGTTAATATAAGCGTTTTTGCTGATTTCATAATAGAATCCCCATATAAATTGTTTCCAGATACAATTATTTTAAAATCTACACAATTCCCTCTCCCCAGGGAAGAAATACTTACGGGAGCACCAATGTGTCATCTGGAAATTCATGGATGTTGCGCAGTTTTATTTCCTGGGCATACGCATCATCATGCAGCATTGGCATCTTCCTCAAGCTGCTTGCTAACTTATTGGCCTTGGGAGCAAGTCCTGAGAAATAAAGAACAAATGAAGTAAATGAAGGATGGAAGGGAGGGAGTAGCACCAAAAGGGGGGACGAAATCAGTTTACACAGCTTGTGGCCTGTCCTTCTACATGAAACGTTAGCAGTCTGCTGCCAGTTCAGAATGTGAAAACAGCATGATCAATAAATCTCCGTGCAGTTATTCTTTTCCAGGCTTTAAATAAATAAATAGATCAGTTCTTTGGCAGAAATAAGGCTGCAAATCCCCTCCGCATCAAGCGTCTATGCTTTACCTATTTAAATTGTTGCCTGTGTGCAAATACAGATAGCAAAAAGCTACCATTCTCTTCAACATTTCCATAGCTACCCTCTAGTCAGTGGCAGGATATTTACCAAACACTGAACGTTGTTTTGCACTACAAAGCTGTGATATTTTTGCCTAATCTCTTTAGCTTACATCCTACAGATGTACTGGCACAGACAGCGAGGTGCTGGTATGGCTGTGATGAAAAGCTGTGCGTTAGGTCTCACTGTCAGTGGCAACAGCATTTGCACAAAGGGGGAAAAAATAAAAGGGAAAGCCTAAACAAACCCCACACTAGGTATTGAGCATAGGCAGATACGGAAAAAGATCCGTGTTCATAAAGACAGAGAAACAGCAGCTTCCCAGATGAGCCCTAAGTACTGAGTTCCCCATCACCCTCCTTGGAACAGGCGCTTTCCACCAGCAGGTTGAGGACTGAACACTTTAACTGACACAGTGGAGGTGCAGGAGGATGATATGATCTTAGAGGCCTTTTCCAACTTCAAATGATTCTATGAAAGCATGGATGCATCCTAAGCTCTGTTCACCCTCTCTCTGCCCGGGACATCCTCCTCTCTGTGGCAGCAGCCCTGAAGATGGCTGAGGCCTATACCAGCCCAAGCCCATGTAGGGTGTGCTGGACCTGCAGGCATTCTAGGGGCAACCAGGTATTTCAATGGGAATCCAAATGCTGCTCTCTGCTAGATAAAAAGGCGCCTTCAACGTTTAATGTTACATTTGGTTTGACAGAGCTGAGTTCCACTGTGATCCCAGCCTGCAGCTACTCTGATAGACGTAGGATGAAGGTGGTCTCTGCATTTGGCTGCTGAAATGAGCCGGGAGGAAAAGGGATGTTCATTTATGGCCTGAATTTAGCAAAGTAGAACATTACACATTTTATTAACTCACGTATCTATAATTGACAGTAGCACATGAGGAGTTTCTGGATCAGCAGTACTCCAATTAGATCACAACAATTCCAGTTCTAAAATTGTACTGCAGTGTTCAAGCAGAGGCACTTCTTTCTGAACTCCAAGATCCCACTGGTTCTGCTGTCCAGATCTGTGCAGCCTCACCTGCTCTGACAGTGAAGAAATCCTCAAACCTCATAATTCAACATCTGCTAGTTCCAGGCAGTCATGGTTTGAGGTTAAATAATGAGAGAATCATTACCACCTGGTCCAACTGCCCTGCAAGGAACAGGGACAGCTAGAATAATTCTCTCCCACTTCCTAGCTCTTCCATTTGCCTAAACACCATTCTCACACAAGCTTACATCTTTTTTATTATTTCATCTTCAAACAAGTTTGTTCTTTAAAATATTCCAAAATACACAGAAACAGCAACAGCATTGGCTGAAGTGCATGCAGCCTGCTTTGCTTAGGGTCTGTTTGCTTTCCAAACTGATGGAAAATCCTTAAGAATGGCCTAATCTCTTTCCTGGCTTGCCCTAAATGAAATACCAGGCCTTTTCACAGCCTCCTTGCAGGATGGCAACAGTGTTTGAGTGGCTTTGGTTGGATTCCTACCGGAACATTTTGTTTTACAAAATATACTTAACGTGCTTCCAGCTTTGGATGTTTCGTTCCTTCAGTTATAATCCCTGCTTATTCCTATTAAAGATGTTCCTGGCTTACTCACAAATCACCACTGCTCTTGGATATAGAGTCCTTCTGGCTCTGAAGCTCCACACAGTATCACAGTGTTTTTTGGTTTTCCCATGTTCACCTTACTCTGAATGCTGGCAGTGGATTAGAGAGCTCACTTCTTCTATTTGCTCTAAGAGCAGGAGAGCTGAGGAACAATAATATTCTTAAATCTCTCCCCAGTGAACATTTCTCATCTCTGGATCACAAATCTGATGGGATTTTCCTGTGCCTGCTTGACTGTGATCAAACCTTAAGACATTCTGCAGGCATACCAAAGACATCTGGCTCACAACCTACGCAGTCCCTTCACGCACCCACATTTAGCAGTATTTTCTGCTCCATTGCTTCAAGGAGCCACGTAGGGGAACTCAAGCCCAACAGTTTTAAGACCACTTCTACTTTATTATGCATGGAAAATATCTTCTGTGAGCCAAACTCATTTGCAGCAGCTTTACCCCTGCAGAGAAGAGGCAAGCCACGCAACTCATCCAAACACCCCTCATCAGCTGCTGACCTGTTCCTCTGCAGCTGGCCAACCCCATGGTGAGGAGAACAAGGATGATTCTGTCTCACCTGGATCCAAGGATTTTGTGTTCCAGTCCAGTACTAAAACTAATATAGCAATAGCTACTTATCAATCTCATTAACCTATAGCCTGTGTTGCAGCAGAGAATGGGGAGCTGAAAGATTCCAATTCAGCTGTGTCTTGGGGGCTCGACACTCAAGAACCCACCATAAGAGTTGGGTCCTATTTGGACCACAGCAGTCAGTCCTTCAGCAGTCTACTACATCTAGAAAAGACAGAAAATTAACTATGTTACCCGGAAAGACTATTCCAAGTAATCCTTCTGAGGAGATTTAGCTTAGCTCTACTTGTGTTTGTTAGGTAAGATTTCTTTTCTCATTTTTTGAGGTAAAAAGCTATGAAAGAGAGCAGTGCTCAAGGCTGAGGAAAAGACCTTCCTGAGAACACCATCCAGGGGGAGCAGGGCACAATCTTGATGTGGGGGATCAGTGTTACAGTAACCTCACTGCACAGAGCAGCAGCATTATCCTTTTGAACTGAGCTACTGATAAGCCAAAAGAGGTGGGAGGAATGAAGTAGGAGGAAGCAGAGGGAAGAAATCTAAAACATGCATTGAGATGGCTTATTTGAATGCAAAGCAGGAATGCTGGGAGAGGCTGCAGGTGACTTTGGTTGTCACTTCACTGTATGACCACCCATCCTCTCAAGAAGGCTCCTGCAGGGCCAAGCTCCAGGGCCATGGGGAGTTCAGAAGGCCTGAGAGGCACTGGGGTTGCCACATGTGCACAGATCAACTGCAAAGCACCTGCAGCGGGCTTACCATCAGACTGGGCAGCAATCAACCATCATCCATATGTGCACAACGAGCCCAGGGAACATGACTGTAACCAGCACTGCACATGGGGGCAGGTCTCCATAGCCCTGATGTGTAAAAGGAGAAAGCTCCTTTTACCAAATTGCCAGTATTGGCAAATGATACTGTCTTTTCTAGCAAGAGGAAAGGCCATAAAAAAACCTTGTCAGCCTAGACGGAAATTAGGTAGGAGCCTCACTTGCACCCTTCAATTGCTGCTGTAAAAGGGTTTTATGCTGCTCAAGGAACCCACTGCTGTTTACCTTGCTCGAAATAAAACACAGCTTGAGCTATGGTTCTAAACACGTGTTTTTCAGCTATTCATTAATAGAAGAAATGAGCATTTTGAGGTGGGTTTTTGTTGTTGTAGGTTTTTGTTTTTTTTTTTTAACCTTTTAAGCACACTGCCTTTCCCATGCCCTTTCACCAGCTCCAGTCTAAACACTGTGAATTGCCAAATATCCTTAAAGAGGCACCGCAGCTGCTCTGCTGCTGGATCTGTGCACAAGAAGCAGGCGGAGCCCTCACCGGGTTGCAGCACGTCGGTGGCACTGGATCAGAACTGTCAGATTGTTTGCCTACGCTGTAATGATTGACACGTGGTAGGCAACGGAAATAAAGCACGCAAGACCCAAAGAGGCTACGGAGTTCGTGTATAAAAGAATAGAGACTTTTAAGGTGTTTGGGAAACTGAGACAGCACAAGTAGGAAGTGATGTTAGCAGCAATGCAAATAGAGGAAAGTGACCAAGTGTCACTCGAAACACGGACTCCTCTCGCAGCCATCACACCTCACGCTCATTCTGCAGGTTAAACACAGCAACGACAGCCATAAGGAAGAAAGCACGATGCTCGCTGTGAAGTACGTGCCCTGCAGTAACAAGGAACAGCAATTGCCTAAGAAGGAAGGAAACAAGTCCAGGGGAGAAAGCTCGGAGGCGAAGCCCCAGGTGGCTGAAACCTACAAACGCATACCCGAGATGTTATTTCAACCGTGAAACTTCGCAGTAGGTGACAGGAGGACCCTAATTGTATAGTTAGAAGCTTACAGACTTCAGCCACCCTGGGATGCTCTGCTGCCTACCGTGTAAAGAAAGAAGAAAAGTGAACTTTCATCGAAACCAAATCGCTCCCGTTCTCCCCACACCCCCAACCCGACATCACCCTACGTGCCACGGAGCCCGGGATGATTCTTTCGGGGCTGAGAAAAGCGCAGCGTGAGCCGTAGAACGAAGCCGGTTTCATTTTCAGCGCGCGAGCGTGGAGGGAAAGGAGCGGCGCTCCAGGAAACACGTTGTCCTCTGCCCTGCCGCCTCCAGCCCAGGGGCCGCTGCTCAGAAGGATGCGCTCCCACCGGCACGGACGCGGGATTTGGGGGAAAAGGACCCCGTTTTGGTGCCGGCTAAAAGCCCGGCTTGTAGCCGGCACAGCAAGCGGCCTCCTTCCCCTCCGCCCGCAGAACGCTGCTCCCCACAGCCGCAGCCCGGCTCGGCTCACCCCGCACCGCGTCCCCGGCGCCCCTCACCCTTGTCGTCCTGCACCATGCCGATGGTGCCGCCCGTGTTGATGACCAGCACCCGCGCCTCGCTGACGGCCTTACAGCCGGGGAGATCCTCGCGGTGGGTACCGCACAGGGCTCTGCCCAGACAGCCCCGCGTCACCGCCGCCTCCATCCTGACCCCGAAGGACCGCAACCTCCGGAGTGAAGGGGAGTTAAAAGGCCGCCCGGGGGCCGCCTCCGTCCCGCCCCCGCCGGCCGGGCAGGCAGCGGGGTGGGGCTCGGAGAGGCGGGAAGAGCGGCACCGCCTCCGGAGCTCGCCTTTGGTGCTGCTGGACGGAGGAGCGCGGGCAGCGGTGCGTGGAACGGGCGGGGGAGGGCTGCACCTTCCCCTTGTTGGTCCGGAAAGCGAGGACGGGGTTGCGGTGGAACGGTCGCCCTGGAGTAAGATAAGAGCAGCGGAACGAGCAGCGCAGCAGAAGGATGCAAAGCCAGATAGATCCCTCAGTTAAATCAAGCATCCCTCTGGACTTCCTCTGCCCACAAACTCTTTCATCGTGTCCCTTTGAGGACACTCGCCCGAAGGGACTGCTATCTCCTGCCAATCCTACCACGCGGTTCTCCCCGTACTCAGTTACAGCTCCTGTTGCTCAGCCCCTCCCAGAGCACTGGGGGAAAGTTAGGCTCATGGTCAGCAAAGGAGCTTGGTGTGACAGTCCTTCACCCCAGCCTTGCACAGGAAGACGATGATGGACAGCACTGATAACACGCTTGCTACAAGAGATTAACAACCACAGAACAACCACAACAGGCTGGGTGTTTCTCAAATTCTCCTACAATTTCATGTAACAGTCCTCTTAAGCTTCCAGACATACAAGCCCCTCTTCACCCCTGAAGTAGAAGTGTTATGCTTCAAAGCGAAATACAAGTTGCGGCCAATTATTTAGGGTATATTGTTTAGGTAAAAATAGTTGACATCTGCACTTGAGGGCAATTTTACAGGTAAAGGAGCTAGGGAGGTGTGATTTATACGATCTGCAGTTCCACAGATCTGACATCCTTGTCTGCACACCCACTGGCACAGGTAAGAACCTGAGGTGTTGCCTCTTTCAGATACTCATTGTCTTTATCCTTAGAAATCATTAATATGGTTGAAAATGTCACTGCATCGTTCTGTCTCCCGTAGCATATGCATTCATAGAATTATTAAGGTTGGTGGGGACCGCTAGGATCAAATAGTCCAACCATCAACCCATCCCACCATGCCCACTGATCACGTCTCTCAGTGCCATTCCCTGCATTTGAGATTTTTGTTTTTGAAAATCGAACAGAGCAGCGTATGTCAGAAGAGCAAACTATTGGATTGACATCTTCACTTTACAGTAGTGGGTGGAGAAGGAGCTTAATGCTCTTTGGGTTACTTCTGCTGTTCAAAGTTGTCTTAATAGGAAATGATTCACCTAAAATGCAATTGTAGTTGTGCGTTATTTCATCAGAGGCAAGTACAGGCACAACACTATGCTTGTGCTGCAGCTAGAATAAAATAAACGTGTTCTGTATGTATCTTTGCTGGACTCCCTTCAAAAAGCTGTCCCTGGCAATCATGAAATCTTTTGGATTGCTTGTCCCACACCCACACTGTCCTCCCCACAGCTGTTGGGGTTGCTGAAGTCCCTCAGGAGAACCAGATCTGTGATGAAGACAGCTTCTCAATTTGTGAGGGCAGCTTCACCCCCTCCTGCCCTTGAGTGGCCTTTAGTGCCTACTGCTACTAGTCATGGTGATGATATCACCCAACAGTCAGTGATACAGTGACTAGAAAGCTCTCAAAAAGCCTTGAGATGGATCCTTGCTGTGCTGTGCAATCAAGTCAGCCCTTCACGTAGAACAAAGAGCCAGCTACAGCCCTCATCTCCCTTCTCATCATAAAAAAGCCTGTATCCATACACTGCATTATATATACTTTATATATATGTATACACATACACATAAAATGTATGTACATACATAAAATATATGTGT
>PPHD01026762.1:0-11363 GCA_002909625.1 Bambusicola thoracicus
GGAAAAAAAAAAAAATAGGAAAATTCTCTATATTTACAGCCACTGTGAAGAATAAGCAAAAACTCTTAAGAACTTAAAAAAATCTTTGTCACTTAATTTATCAGTAGCTATCAAGTACTTGAAAGCTGAGAGAACTACAGCTGGCAGCTATAGCACAGGCAGTGAATTGAAATGGGTAACACTGAGGAAGAGGAAAGGAGTGGGAGGATACCTACTGTGTAGACTGAAAAAAAATTTTAACTTGAATTAGGCTAACAACAGGTGAGCCACTTAAATATACGTATACAGAGCATGAAGAGAAGCAGAAGGGTGATAATTATCTGCAGGCCCTTTAAGAACATTGCAAAGGTGAGAGTGTTGAGATGTTAGTTATGAGATCATAGGATCAGTCATAGAGTGTCTTGGATTGGAAGGAACCATAAAGACTATCTAGTTCCAACTCCCCTTGCTGTGGGCAAATATGCCACCCACTACATCAGATTGCATAGGGCCCCATGCATCCTGGCCTTGAAAGCCTCTAGGAACACAGCTTCCACAGATTGTCTGGGCACCCTGTTCCAGTACCTCACACCTTCACAGTGAATTATTTCTTCCATTATCTAATCTAAGTCTAGCCACTTTTACTCTCCCTTTTCCTGTCACTATTTGCCCGTGAAAAAATTCATTCTCCCTCCTGACTCACTTTAAGTACTGGAAGGCCACAGTGAGATCTCCCCAGAGCCTTCTCTTCTCCAGACTGAACAAGTCCTGCTCCTTTAATCTTTCTTCATGGGGAGGCACTCCAGCCCTCTGATCACCTTTGTGGTTCTCCTCTGGGCCTGTTCCAGCAGCTCCACGTCTTTGTTGCACTGGGGCCCCAGGCCTGGATACTCAGCTTAGGGTCATATGAAAACTTGCTGAGGGTGCACTGAGTCCCACTATCCAAGCCATTGATAAAGATGTTGAGAAGAACTGGTCCCAAGACTGGTGGCACTACTCGTCACTGGACTCTGCCTGGACATAGAGCCATTGACAACAATCCCGAGTATGATAATTTAACCAATTCCTTATTCACTGGATAGTCCACTCTTCAAAATCACATATTTCCGATTTAGAGATAAGAATGTGATGTGGGACTGCATGACATGCCAGTGCATGTTGGGCAGGGGAAAGAAGATCACCTGGAGAGATGCATCAGGTAACTGAGTAACTTCTTCTGAGGAAGAAATGTGGAAAAATAAAAGTGATTAAAAATTCTGAAGTTGAGATTTTACCAAAATGATTGCCTAAACATGACTCAGAGGGCAATGTGAGGTCAATGGTGACTTACAAGTCAAGCTGTGAGCTCACCAAAGTGAAAACTACTAAGAAATATTCCTGGGCAGTGCAATAACTCACATTAAATGGAGATGCCACTTTTTGAGTAAGAAACTAAATTTACCAAGGTTAGATCATCCATCTTCCACACAAGTAACTAAGGAGGAATAAAAATTCTCAGCCTTGCAACTTACTGACTTTAAAGGATTATTCTCACAATATGCAATTAAGTAGGACTAAAGGTGCTATGAACGTAAGTGGACATGGATCCTGGCTATAGACTTTAACCTCTAAATCTGTATTATATTTTTGAAGTCAGTACTCTTGCTATTAAACAAACAAACAAATTGTTCTATAACAATTTTTAGATCAAAAATTACATTTTTATATTAGCAACAAAATCAAATTGACTGATGCTGAACCCTAATGAAACCCCACAGTAATTCTGATTTTTTACTGAAAAGCAAAGTATCCTATGCTTGAGGTTTAGTTAATCTCTTACTGAATCAAGAAGCGAGAAAGGAGATTTCCAAACATTCTGCAGAGGTCCTGGAAATTTCTTTAGATTTTTTTTTTAGCTTTCTGTTGTTTTAGTAGACTGCAATGCACTGTCTACTGCATGTTAGAATATGCATATGCATATTGGGATGAATGTCTGCATCTCCACAGAGATTAAAAAGAAAAAGTGTTTAATAACAGGTCTGTTTATGTGTATAAACATTTTACAAAATAGGCCTTTGATATCTGGTTTTAATGAAAATATTATTCCCTTTTTGCAGGTTGTTTTGTTAGTTCAGATTTAGGATCTTGATTCATCTCCATCAGCATGGTGTAGACTCATCTCAACTAGTCATCGTCATCTACAGGGCACACATCTGTGCTAGTATTCAAGGCTCATTCTGTATTCCCTGGAGTTAAGAGTCATATCTTGAAGTCAGTTCACCTCACCTGTCTTAGAAAAGGATGACATACCTATCTCCCTACATTCACTATAGCAGGAATTTGAGTTTACCAGACATCTAGCTTACAGAAGGAAACAATTTGGTAAGATAAGTCTTGTACTATATCTATGCCGGCTTGAAGAAAAGTGTACTGACACAAAGCAATGAAGAGTTAATATATTCTTAATATTTCTTTTTCAAAGAGACAAGGGTTAACATGAGAACAGAGATTACTTTTCTTGTTTGTTTGTTTATCTCTTACATCCTACATGTATACAGTTAATAAAAATTTGTCTAAAAATTTGTATAGTTCTTTAAATGAAAGTCATCCAGGAATCTATTTCTCTACAGAATGTAAAACAAAGTACACTGAATACTTCCAATAACTTTCATGATTAACTGGAGTCACAGATTTACAACTTTCATGAAAATAATGTATCACTAGTTTTTCAAATAAACCCTTGCTAATATTCATGTGATTTAGCCAAGAAATGCTTTCAGTTTTCTTAAGTCTGTGCTTTTGTACCAGTTAAAAAAAAAAAAAAAAAAAAAAAAAAGAGCTGTGGGAATTTCAAGTAGAACTATGCGTATAAAACAATTAGCCTTGTAAGACATATTTTACTAAGAAGTGGAAAAAATACTTGAAGCAAAAATGTGACTATTATACATAGAAGATAATCCTACTAATAACCACAGAAAATACAGGACACCACAATTACCTATTTTAGAACTAAAACATTTCCTTTCTTTGATCACTGGAGAGCACTGTTCCCCTATGAAACAATTTTGTTTTAAGAACACAACTAGGCATTCTGCTGGAGAATGTATAAAATTATGTAATATATATTATGAATTCTGAGTAATGGAAGGAGAAATGGTAGTCTCCTGAAAAAGAAAATATAAAAGTAATGTTTTATGGGATTCCATTCTCCTATCCCTCCATTTATACTGATAATATTATATTAGTTCTATAGTAAAAAGTCTGCAAATTCATCTGGTTCACAGACCTATTCTTTTGGGTACAGAACAAGCATATATCCAAAAGATTGGTTCTGGCTTTTTTATACATCTACTTATTGAAAAGGTAACACAAATTGTGTGAAATCTGAGTCAGTGCACATAAACAGTTGTCCCTGAATAGGTAAGAATAAAATCAACTGAATCATTTGTTTTGCCTGAACTGAAAAATATACCTTTCTAAACCTTGAATCGTTTCAGTTAAGTATAAAACTGCATTTCCAGAAAAGGATAAAAAAAAAAAAAGCAAGTTAACAGACAGCAGTACAGAACTAGAAGTACCCTGTGATTAAGACAGATTTATTCAGTAATTCTGAGACTTCTGTCTGGTTTCAGTATCTAGGTGTAAACAAAGCCTTTGAAATCCTTGGACAGTGCTTTCTGTCTCAGATTTCAAAGTAATCAGGGGTTAATAATTGGTCCTCCTGGGTTCCTGTAGTGCTCCTGCCTTTGAGATTTAGTGCTTTCTGCCAGAACTGTGTCTTATTCTGTTTTCATATTTGAATGAGCAGGGTGGATTTTGGGGTAAGATTTCTCTGCCCTACTTGTATAAGAACAAAGGTGGAAGCATTTGGTTTGTATGTTAAATCATAGGACATTTCATTTGATTGGAATACAAACCAAGAAATCATATTTGTGTATCAAAGCTGAAACAAGGAGAGAAAATAATACCTTGCTATCAGCTTTGCCCCTTTACAGGTGTAATAAATGCTTTGTTTAGTTGTTAGCTATTATTACTAAGCAATCATGTATATAAAAAGAGAGCTGCTAACCCTACATGTTATTCTGTTTCATAGAGCGCATTAATTACAAAGACAGAGGGAGCGCTTTCAGGGGTCCAATCCAAGGAGAGCCTTGAGGTCTGCTGGATATCACAATCTGCAGCGAGAGCGGGAGGATTGGAGCCCACAGGTCACCTACCAGATCTCATCCGCAGCTCTATGACCATGTCAAACATCTTGTTCACTGTTGATGTATAATTCATTGTACCGTTTTAATTGAATTGCACACTGAAAAGACCTGATTTGTCAAGATAGCCTCCCCATTTCACAGCAGTAAAGCTCCATTGATTTCCAGTCAGCAAAGAGGATGTCATGAACGGTCAGAAAAGAATGTTTAATATTCAAATCAACTGAGCATAGCGCTGACCTCTCTCAGCTTCCCGTCCTGCATAAAGACCTCTGCTAATAAGCAGCAGACACACATGTGAGATGCCCGTTCTGCAGAGGATCACTGATCACATTAATTCAAAATCGATTATGGAGCCATAAACAGAAGGAGATTATGACTGGCAACAAGCAAGATATAAAGCTGACAGGAAGTGCTCTTCAAAGTGTGGAAGCAGGAATTAGTGCTACATTTATTAGCGCTATCTTTATTTGATAGCTCTGAGCTTTGGCTCAGTGAGTCCTTGAGCTATGTCTTTTCAAGCTGAGAACATCTCCTAGTTACATATCCTGATCAGCAAAGAGAATTAGGTGTAATTAGAACCTTCTCTAGCATATTAATATTAGGGTATGCCATTATTCCCTCTTTACCTGAATTTATAGTGGCATTATTTATGAGGTGATTATTTATGCAGTGGCACAGACAGAGAAATGGAAATAGAGGAAAAAATGTAGGAAATTTCGATGTTTAAATGAGATCCTGTCTCAGGATCTCCATTGTGATTGGCACCAAAACTGTCCCACAGAGCTTATGTGAACATAAAAAAAGACATGCTTTAGAAGCCTTGAAACAGTCTAGGTTTATGTGGAAATGTACTGAAATTTAACTTCAGTATCATCTGAATCCTCAGTGGATCATGCTCCAACTTTCACAAGCTCAGTCATATCAAACACATGTTGGCTTCTACCTTTATGACTCTTGAAGTCTAGGAGGATTTCAAGGAAGTTGCAATCTGTCACTGAAAGCCTGGGATATAATCTGATTCTTACTGACTAGTCATTATCCTGAACCACAAACAGATATCTTGTTTTTGCCTGTGGGCTTATGGCTTACCAAACTAATGTCAAATGTCATCATATGACATGGATAATATCATAGATTATGCGGTTGGCAAACAATGTAATCATCCTTAATTTGCTGATAACCAAAACATAGATCTATTTTTTATGTGGTCATAAACCACTTCATGTTTTATGTTTCTAATCATCTGTATGCTGGTATTTTTCTAAAGAACCACACTAAATCTCAAAGCTGTATTCTCCTACTCATCTTACTGTCTAGCAACATTGATTCTGATATCAGCAACTGTTCTTCCTCCTCTTCAGCTCTCCGTGTTGGGATGCTATGTAAGTAGTTTAAGTCACTGTCAAAGATCAAAAGCAGTGGAGTTCCCTGGCCTGTCCTTGCATCCAGATGTCTAGTGGCTCTCTATTTTATTACATGTTTAATAGAAAATGAGAATGTCTTCTGCTTTCCTTTTCTTAAAAACATTACCTTCTGATTATTCCCCTCTTCATTCTTATTATGGTGGTCTGATACACAAAGCAGGAGGCTGAAAAATTAGAACATCTCATCAGATACTAGACAAAAAACGTCTCATTTTTTTTTCTGTCCACTCTTATCCTCTCTTCTCCAGTCAGGATAAAAGAGTAGTTTTTGGATCATCTTTCCAATGAAAAAAAAAGCAGAATTACATTTAAGTTCAATATTTAAAAGCAGATGGAATCTAAGGTTCAGGTGTAAACTTTGGTGACTTTCTGATCAATCTGAAATATAGTTTTTTAATCTTAAAATATCAGGAATAACCAGTTCTTTTTTTTCCTAGAATGTCTTTTATAGAAACAGTCTTTCTACTCAGCAAACTAAACATGTAAAATAAAGAAAATGAATACAAAGAAAGTAAATATTGTTGTGAAATTATATGCTGAATAGCTGTTGCATCTTTACCAGTAATCACTTGGTGTATAGTTTAAATCATAATATATTTCAGGGTAAAAAATATGTAGGCAAAATCTGAGCACGTAAAGGAAGAAACAAATTGAAAAAAGAAATAATTCATTATGAAATTCTCTGAAAAAAAATAACCAAGCATTTATCATGACCTATCCCAAAAATGTATCTGAATGGTTTTTTATGCATCATTAAGATGAATATATACACATCAAAGATTTTATTTTCTATCCCAGTCCTCACTGAAGACGTTTCTGTTCAAATTATTTCACTAGAAATGTCATTGTTATACTTCATTTTTCCTCTCCCTCATGCCTTTTTTGTTTTCATTATATTCTTTAATTCCCAGCAAAAACACTGAATCATACCTCTAGGGGGGTTACTTTCAGTGAAAATCAGACTTTTGTCAAAGAGCTAGGTCAGCATAAGCTTTCCATCTGAAATGTTTTCTACTGGGAAAAATCGTATTGTTCCCTCAAATAATCTAAATATAGGAGTTTTCGAATGTTTCATTACATGGACACATTATCAGATAGTCCTTTGAATCACCTATCTTTTTACTCACGGTGTCCACATTACCTCCTAGCTCACTTATGAGGGCCAAAATCATATCCTTTTCCATTTACTGCTGTGTAAAATCATAGTGTCAACTGCAGTTAACAACTAACGTGTTTGGGATCTCTGACCCAGTAGTTTGCCACTATCTGTAAACTAACTGATCATTCCTAAATACTCTAGAGTTTAACTGAAAATCAACAAAGGTCAGAAGATGCCTTTCAGTAGTCTTTGGATCAGACACTGAAAATTTAGAAATTCATGGTCCGTTTTGAAATGGAGAGGCTGGTTGGAAAATGAATCCCCTGACACTCCAATTGCTATTTTAATCAGCAATCTGTAAGCAGAACAGTGCTAACAATGACCTTCCAGTGATTTTCACAAGTTCAGGAGATTCAACAACTTAGGAGTACTCTTAGAATTAGGTATTCCTCTTCTGTGGCTTCTCATTTGGTCTCTTAATTTCTTAAGTGTCTTAAGTTTGCAGACACTGTGCTTTCCTCTGTGGCTTAGTGGATTATCTAAACTGGCTTTAAGCCTCAAAGGGAATTTCTTCATCCAAAGCACTACCATCTTCTCCAGTATATACTGTAGAAAGGGAAAACGGAATAATGTTGAAAAGTGTTGTTCTCCAGACATGATAGACATTTTCAAGCAGTAGTTTAAAAAATCATTTAGCATCTTGTTGCCAGTGGACCACGAGTAACTACTAATTGGTCCCTTTAGATGCTCCTCCAGCTTATTTTTCACTTCAGCTCTTATTCCCATTTTTTTTTTTAAATCCAACAATCTAAAAATCTTGTGATAAGGCTCTTGCTAATTTACATAGCAGAGGTTGCTATAGCAACCTGGCAGAACATTTTCAGAGGCAACACTGTAGAGGTAACCTTTATCTTTATGAGAGAAATATGCTTTAAAGGTTCATGATAGTTCTGCATAACTATTCTATTTCTTTTTTCCTCAAGATATTTAATCATGCAGTGAAGTCAAAATATTTCAGCTTTGATATCACAGTCTTCAGCTCTGTGAATGCTGTTGTCATAAACACACATTATGACCTCACTGCATATCAACGCTTGTAGAAGAAACAGACTGCAGAGTTCAAGGCTGTAAAACATGCTGCTGTGCTGGACTCGGACAGCTGAAGCTTAGGATGTCATCAAAATGGTCTCCCAAGGGCTGCTTGCAGCACCCGGGTTCACTGGAGATTCACCCTCACTTCTTGCACACTCACAGTGCTGACTGTCAGCCTGTGGGCACATGGCCACCCATGGCTCCAGGCTGCTCACAGCAGGGGAGCACAGAGCTTGCACTGACCATTTGCAGCAAAATGTGGCCAAAAGTTACGAATTGCGATGACATCAACCAGCAGTTCTGTCATCCACCTCTGGTATGAAAATGGATTCCTAATGGATCCATTAAGCACTCAAAAAAAAAAAAAATTCCTTAATGTGCTTTAGTGCTATATTTTTGGAACTAAAACAGCAATATTATACTCTCATAAATGCAGGGCTGTGTGGAAGATATATTGTTATTAGTAATTCAGAAAAGGAAGAGTTGGTACCTTTATATTGCTCTGAAACTTCCAGTGACTTTCAGAGCTGAGACGTGCTTTGTAAGCACCTTCAGAGGCACAGGCACAGGAGGTGGCTCTGCATCTCCCAGCTGTGGAGCCTGGCCCCGCCATCTCAGAGGAGGACATGCTCTGTTACTCTTTGAATATAGTAGAAGTGGTACTGAGGAGCTGTGGCATGTCTTATGTGTCCACGGGCCCTGGGTTATAGATCTGTCAAGTACTTAGCTGACTGTTATTCTGTTATTGAAGTTACACTTAACTCAAGCAGAGGTGACTGTCACAGGCAAGACAGAACAACAATAGGCGGTATAGTGGACCCAGGTGCTCCATGTGATTCTCTCTCCTGGTTTCATCTCAGACAGTATAAATAACACACCAGTGTTTTGGTTGTTGCTGAGGGATGGTATGGCACCTGGGGCTGATGCCAGCCTCTGGGTGGGAAGAGCCAGGCCATTGAAGGCACACAGTAACGGGGCAGGGAGGAGCCAGGACAGCTGGCCTGAATTAGGCAAGGCATTACTCCCAAGCCGGTGACAGCCTGTGGAAAGGCAATAAAACTGTGGGGAGTTGGCTGAAGGGCAGCTGTGGCTCAGTGATTGACTGAGCATGGGTTGGCAGTGTGACATTGCATTGCTGACAGGGCATCAGCTGGTGGGCAGTTGTGTTAGCTGGGCTTCAGTTGGTGGGTGATAAGTAATAGCACTGCAGATATATATATACATGTATACATATTGTTATAATCACATTTTTGTTTCTATTTTCATTTTCTGTTTTAGTAAATAGTTTTAATCTCAACCTATGAGTTCTATTTTCTTTCCAATTTTTCTTTCCCATCCCATTTAAGTTGGAGAATGTCGACGACAGGGAGTGAGAATGGTTGTGTAGTGCTGAGTTGCTGTTGGGTTGAATAAACCACAGTACGTTCACTCATTCTCCCCCAGCATTACGTTCAGAATTTCTTGGCTGTTCTTCCCAGTAGGGAAGGGACTACTGACTGAGGAACACCATAGATAAGGTTGTGTTGGACTGCGCTGTGTTTCTGCTGGCCCCTGCTGCTACAGGGAAAGGATGTCCCGGGACATCCCCATCCTTTATCTTGGTGTATCTCTGCTATCTCCAGGACCTTCCCGAACTTCCAGGATCTTTCCTTTAGTCAGCATGATCACTGCTGCAGAAATTCTCTTTGAGATCGTATCTTCTTTCAGGAAAACTCCTTTCAACCCCGAGGCCCTGATTTTCCCAGTCTAGGTAGTGTAAAGGCATAAGCTCAATGTATGATCAACCTTCTAATTGGTCTTTCTGCCTCATGCCTCTTTTAATAGGAGGATTCAGCTTGTTCCACTTACGTTTTGTCCAAGCATTTACTAAATTTACAACCGGACAATTGGCACTGTATCTAGTAGGTAGCAGGCTTCTGCTTGGGAGCGTAACAGTTCATTTTCAAGCACTTACCTGCAGACAGAGGTACATCCAATTATCTGTTGCCTGTTAGCATTCACAATTTATGCTATTTTTTTTTTTTGTGTGTGTGATAATAGGTAAAATCTAAATATAATTTTTAATATGAAGCATTCAAAGCAGTTAAAGACAGTTATAAAAATATAGGAGGAATACTTGTAATAGGGCTACATCACAAATCTCCTCACCCTCATTCTGCTGTCTTCCTCTCTTCTGACAAAGAGCTATGGCTTTGTGCTTGCCATAAATTTCAAGATGCATCTAAAGACTGAAGAGAAATTTTTCACCAGGAAGTTCATCTGTGTACAAGAACTTCCATCAGAGCTCTGCAATAACACCATCAGACAGATTTAGATTCCGCATCAGCCTTTCTTCTCAGAAGCCATTTATTCCCTCCTGAGCTGAAAGACCGACCATCAGACTTCACTTTGCTTTAGATCAAAAGCCTTATACCAATGTAACTGACTAGTAAACAATTATTTTCTTTAAAAGGTAGAATCTACTTTGCTAGATGCTTTAGTTGCAGTTTGTCATGATTCACTGTGCAGTCTTTCAGTGAACCTTCTTTTATATTGCAAGCTGAATGTTAAAAGCATACTGAAAACAAACAAACAAACCAAGAAAAAACCAAAAACCACCCTCAGTATGCTAATATCTGTATGTATCTTATTAGTAGTTTTTGACCATGAACTGATGCTTGGGTGTGGGGATGAGGTTAGGGTGACTGATTTCTTGCATTATTCCTGGTAAGAATTCCTGACAGCAACATGGCAACCAACAGACAAGATGGTGAAACAGAAAAATAATCTCATCCACAAAATAGGAAGGGAGATTTCTATCTGGCTAAGATTCCAAGATAAATGCAGTTTAAACATGTGAATCTAAGGTATGACAAGGTAAAAAGCTACCTAGGAAGTGCTTTGTCAAATTTCTTAGCACTAGATTAAGGCTAGTGTTAATAGGACAGTATTTCTGAAGATGAAAATAAATGGCTACTAACAGATTTGTTCTTGTCTCCTAATCCTGTGGGACATTGTCACACAGCCACTGCATCTCACTAAAGAGATGGCACACAACAGCAGAGTGTTGGCTGAAGCCAGTCAGACTAAAGCAGAAGATTTCTAACAAAAAATTCCTGTTTTCAAGGAAACATACAACTGCAAAACCATCAGCTTTTTAGCTAGTAAAGAAGTGGTGTCCTTCTATGATGGAGTTACAGCTTTGGTGGATGGGGAAAGGGCGGTGGATGTCATCTACCTGGACTTCTGCAAGGCCTTTGACATGGTCCCTCACCCACATCCTTCTCTCTAAATTGAAGATGTGTGGCTTTGAAGGATGGACTGTTCAGTGGATCAGGAATTGGGAGGTGATTGTCCCCCTCTACTCAGCTCTTGTGAGTCCCCATCTGGAGTACAGTGTCTAGGCCTGGGGCCCCCAGTACAGGAAAGACATGGAGCTCTTGGAGTGGGTCCAGAGGAGGGCCACTAAGATGATCAAGGGGATGGAGCACCTCTCCTATGAGGAAAGAAGAGAAGGCTCCGGGGAGACCTCATTGTGGCCTTCCAGTACTTGAAGGGAGCGTATAAACAGGAGGGGGAACAGTTGTTTATGAGGGTGGATAG
>PPHD01026763.1:0-11362 GCA_002909625.1 Bambusicola thoracicus
TTTTTTTTTTTTTTTTTTTTTTTTTTAAGTAAAGTGAAAACATCAGAAGACCAGAAGACATCTTGAGGAGTTCTCCACTTTGGATTCCTGTACTAAAAATTACAGAAGAAAAACTTTTAGGCTTGCAACCTCTATTTAAATGTCTGCAAGTCTATTAGATGCCTAACTCTGACCTGAAAAATGAACTAAAGTAAATTCTACCTGTCTATAAATGAGTTATTCAACTGTTAATTACCCTTGTACTGAAAAACCTATAAGGAGACTCATAGACTGTCTATTTCTGAAAATGGAGTAAAAATACACAAACTTAAAACAAAAAAACAAAAGCCAGAGAGATTCTGAGCTTGTAGATTTGGTGTGTAGGTTTTTCCTCATTTTACTTAGAAATAACAGAAAACCCCCAAAGAGCCATTTCTGACATCAAACAGGATTCTAACTGAACTAAACATTAACAGAACTATCCAAGTTTTAAAACTGGTCCAAGGAGTAAATGAGATGAAAGTGTTCTGCCTGGTCTTTTAGCACTCGTTGAAAAACGTAACACCTTAAATTCAGTGTTTCTGTCCCTAGTATCATGCCCTAAAGATGCCTTTGAGGTATAGAAACAGTAAAATAACAGGACATGAAGGCCATATATTGCAGCTAGTTGAGAGCTTAACAGCACAGATTTTACCTTCAGCTACCTTAACTCTTTTCCAGATCAGAGAGAAGACTGGAAATGTACAAACAATACTCAAGCATGCTGTAGTCACATTCAGAAGCAACAAAACACCTAACTCATATAATCTTATCTTCCCACATGTAGAAGTGCCAATATTCTGGTCTCCAACATACTAGAATATAGAATAATCAGTACGTCTGTGATTCTGATAATATTCATTAAACTACCCCAAAGATTAAGACAAATATATGCACTTACTGGTTTAAACCGACCCCATGATGGGCTTTCACTCTCATTAAAATAACAGGTGACAGGAGAACAACGATGACAGAGCATAGATCCCTTAATTTTAACCACAGACCTTCCAACAGCAAGAACGCCAGTTATTCTTGTGAAATTAAAGAAAAACTCTTACAAATAATTTCAATCTTTTCATCTTCAACCCACTAATTTGCAAGGCATTTCCTAAGAATATATTTCTCCTCTACTGCAGTTCTTGAATAAACCCAAAGTTAGTATCTTGTTTCAAAGATGTTGGACCATTCTACCTCATACCGGTAAAAAGCTTTTAAACAATCATCAATTCAGTGTAACATCTACTGTGCTATTACCACAGAAAAGCGTTACTGTTTGAGAATATTTCCTTTGCACCATAATTATAATAAGAATAGGTTCCTGAGGGCATAATGTAACCAAGTTCTGAAGTTGAAAGACTGTTTAAAACCATATTGAGGTAGATATCTGCTGTTTTATTAAAAAAAAAAAAACACACACACACAAAAAAACACATCTGAAGGTTATAACGCGTCTGAATGTTTGAATGGTTTTTATTTGTCGTTGTTTAGAAATAAAAAGAACCGCATGCAGTTTAGGATTTTGCCAGTTGGGATAATCACGGTGGTATGGCAATTTTCATTCTAAAGGGCCCTTCACCTTTTTTGACATACATTCATTCTTTTCTGGGGTGAAATGTAACAGTTGTTTCACACTGACAATACTTCAAAACATGCTAGGTAAACCACTTCAAAGTGCACAACAGTAAGATTCAGGGAAGGGGAGAAGTCAAGGGAGTTTTCAGGGGGGTGGATACTAGCAGCTTATATTTAATCTCAATAGAAGTTAATTAACTTCATGCTTTAAGTAACATAGCTAAGAAATTGCTTCAAATACAGAGAAACAACATGACTGAAAATAAGGAGAAACTAGTCAGACACAAGTGAGCTGGTTAACACTGCAAAATAAGCAGTAAGTTAAGGAAAATATGGTCAACTGTCTTATACACATCAAGCAAACAAAGGCTCGGATAGGAAAGGGACAGAGAAGAAAGGAAAACCCTGCGCCTCAGAGGGTGTGTGCACAGCACAGTAGTGTGTGCTTTGCCCTTGGATCTGCTCTGATATCTTAACAACTCAGCAACCTGGCACTGACCTTCAGTGCCATCCACCAGCCTGGGCACAGAAGAATCTTGCCACGCTGTGCTTTGACCAGATCCAAACTCATGTGAACTTGATTCATTTGACCTTGATCACCCTAAAGGCACTTGATTTTCACAAGAAGCCAGGCAGCTGCTCTTCCTTGATGTCCTGTCCCCAAACCATGCATCCCTTAAGAAAGATATACAAAGCCAATATGCACTACTGACACTGGTTGGGAGCATTCTGAAAAATAAGGCAGTTTCTGTGCATTCCGTGCTCCCTCACACTGAATTAATAATTTAAATTCAATAAGTTAAAGAAAATACATTAAGCACTATTTACTGAAGGCACGTATTAAAAGTGGTAGAAACTATTAAGCTTGGAGATGTTCAGGCAGACCACAATCTTCTGTAATTGCAAATAACTAGATTCTTTTCAGCAAATTAATACAAAATATTAACAGAATATCTTTAGGAAGTGATAATTTCATACAGTTCACCTATTGCTGTTTTGAGGCATTTTAAGTGCGCTGGGTCTGGAAGCGCACCTGTAGTCAGCGTAACTATACACCGTGTTCTCCATTTTGGCTTTCAGGCAGGAAATTCATATTCAATCCATATACGAGGCTGGTTCAGAAAATGAACCTTTATATTATTAATGAATTTTGTTCAAACAATTGGATGTAACTGTTCATTGCTTTTCTACAGACATTGGTAAATCACTGGCAGTGCCCTCTCCAGGTACGATAGCTGATAGCTCGCCACTGTTGTGTCACAGCCTGAGGAACTGTGCTTGTGTCTTCATCAACGCTCTGCCCTCACTAGCTTTAATGCTACTGCTTGTGCAGCATCACAGTGCAGCACACACACAGAGAATAAGTTCACTGGCCAAGTAAAGTTATTTCTCCACAGTTTAGGATATCTGCGCTAACAACCTTCAGAACGTATCCTTTCCAAGTTGTGAATGGCTGTAAATAATACCGTGGAGTCCTATCCCATGTGCTGCAACTAATAGAACCTAATACTTCTAAAAAAATCACAAAGAAAACACCATTAGATAATCTTCTTGTCACTGCCAATCAACTGATTTTCTTTGATTATCAGAGAATTAAAAAAATCCAATCAAAACCATTTCTAAGAGTATGATTTCCTCCAGAGGAAAAATAAAGAACTGCAGAAGTACAAGGTCTTCAAATGAAGGTAAAGCCAGAGAGATTGCATTGCTGCAGAGACACAGCAGTAGCTGGAGCAAGAAAAACAAAAAATTCAGCTAGCTAGAAATCAATAACTTAGTCTTTACAAAGAAAAAATATGAGTTTCAGAATTCCATTTCAGGTAATCAAAAGAAATCTCAAATGAGAATAAATTTTAATAAAATTGGTTTTATCAATTAGAATCAGATACACATCTATGAACAGAAAAGAAATGCTTTTCATAATCTCTCAACTGAGGCATATATGTCCCTTGCAATGACAGCCAAATGAAAGGTGTTTAAAACAGCTGCAAAAAGAGGCAGCAGGAAAAGAAAAAGAAGAGAGGGCTATGATACGATTTGCATGTTCAAATAGATCACCTAACATGTGGCCTTTTCTACTAACCAAACATCTGCTTGTGCTGGTTGTAGTCACCACCTGCCAGTCTCAGTGGAACGAATAATTGCTTATTATCTGTGAAACCAGGGTAACATTTAGTTCAGTTTTCAAGACCGAGTTCCTCATCTTTTCCATGACAACAGTAAATGTTTGTACGTATATATATGCATGCACATTTCAATCTCTTCATAGAATTAACTGAAAACCAAAATATTTGAACCAATCAGCGAAAATATTTCTTGGCATTCTGAAAAATGGAAAGAAAAGTTTGCACAGACAACAAATGAACCCTCAGTTTATGAAAAACTTCCACTATTATGAAAAAAAAAAAAACCAAAACTAACCATCTGATTTGAATAAAACAAGAAATATTTTTGCACTAAACCAGCTTGTAGTTTCTCTACATTTTAATTCTCTCCATCTCCTGAACTCTAGGAAACCTATTACCAATTTTTTCACATTGCTGAGAAGTATCTATCAAGTGTTCACCAGTGGTTAAGCTAGACAGGAACTTCCAGCGCCAGATGCTAGAAGAAATTGGAGCATCAGAGATGTCAACATCTTTGTAGCATTTAGCAGCACGCTTTGGGCATGTGAGCATGTTGTGCAACATCTGAACAAATGTGAGCCTGCACTCCCAGTGTGGTGACCTGACAAAATTCACCCCACTGTGCCACCTTGGTGGCATGTCGGAGCCCGGCTTCTCTGCTGAAAGGAAGTGTGAGAGCTGAGCATCTCCTGAGCTCCAACCAGGTTTGGGGGCTAGTTCAGAGCACTAGAAGAGAGATCATATGACTGTCTTCAAAATATTATATAGAGAAAATAAGTAAAGACTCTTCCTTATAGCAATATTATTTTACATCTTAATGCACTATCTGGAAAGCATACCCATATTTCCAGTCTTTAATCAGATAAATAAAAAATCTGATATCGGTTGTCAGGTTTATTAAGGATTATTACCCACAAATTCTTTCTGTTTTTCTCACATCCCTACATTTCTACTGGGCACGCTGTTTCCTAAAGTCTGACAGCATTAGTCAGCACACCAAAGTAAAATATCGAATCTTAATGCTATGTTTTTTTCATCTTCATATGTTCCATATAGAGCTCTCAGAACATTGCCAGAACAACTGCCTTTTGTGGACTTTTATTTATTTCATTTTTTTTAAGTGACAGACAAGAAGAGCAGATTTGAATATGCCATAAAGGAATTAAGATTCAGTGAAATCTACACATGCACATATGTGTATATATGAGTTTGTGTGTACATGGGAACTGTTGAATCACAACCTGAACCTCTGTGATTGACCACCTGAGGCAAGCACTGAGTCAGCTATGGGAGCACAGGTGAAGGCAATTCACATGTGTGAATGGATGGCCAGGCTCCACACCTCCTAAACCCCATTTTGAGGGCTGACTGTCACTGAGGATGGATCTCTCTCTGGAGATCACTCCTCTTGGAGTCTTTTTCAGTGAGTCCAGGACATGGGTAAGCTTTCCATTCATCTCCAATTATCCCTCTCTAACGTGATAATCTTTCCAGCCTAACTTCTCTATACACTTACTGATGATACATCTACATACTCATTGATTATACAGTGTATTTCATAATCTTTCATACAATTGAACAATTTACCATGTTGAAGTAAGTTTACAGCAATAAACAAAGAAACACCTAGATTTGCAATTCAGCATATTGGGACATAAGAAGTCTGAGGCACCCATGACAAAGCGTACTTTAGAATAAATATACTTCAGGAAGTCAATAGAATTAGCCCTGATTTGGATTGCAGCAGACATGCTGTCAATTAAACCAGTATTTAATTCAATAGACTTTGTCAGCTTGCTTAAGTTATAGGCCAGCTGGAGGTCTTTTTCTCACTATTCATCCTATGAACTGTTTTCTGGGGTTACTGTAATTAGCTGCCTGGGCTCCTGGTTCACTCACCTACAGAGGACTGCTCTGCTACCTGGGTTTATGCCCTATTTATGCATTTTGAGATGCCTAAAGGAGCTAGAGAAGCTCTGGAATTAAGATGAATCAAACTAACAGTCCAATTTCTACCTGTAATTCTGTTGCTAATGCTCATTCTTAGAAATGGGAAGCATGGGTAACAGTGTAAGACTTGAAGCAGTGACAGTGGCCGGGATCATGTCTTTACACTGACATGCAAATGGCTTCAGGGTTAAGGTGGGTAAATTTCTGATGGAGAGGACGGATGAAAGAAAGCAATCACTTCCTCTTCTCATTGATCTGTAGCAGCATTAATCTACATAGTGTCTTTATGGACTGGGTCATGCAATACTGACTGAAGCAGTGCAGAACTAAAGAAATGATATGTTCCAGAGGGATGCTTCAAAATCAGAATTGTAAGACCTAACTTCAGCAAGAAAATCTGCATCTACAGAGGTCGCTGATTCTGAATATCCAAATTTTGAAAATACTTGTGGTTATTACAAATTCCAAATGGACAGGATTTCTGAAATAATTAAAACCAGAGAGGCAGTAGATGCATCAATGTATCTATTTTATACTATCTACACCTAGAAAGTTAATTCAACTATAGGGAAGGGTATTTAATCATTGCTACAGCCTGATTAACTACCATGAAGCAACTGAGCATTACTAATGTGGGTGGGCTGTACAGGGAGAGACAGGCGAGAATGGGGCTGAAGAGATCCTTCCTAGTCTAATTCCTCCCATCCTTCCAGGAGACACAGCTGACTCTTCTACTTTTCCTCATAAAGCCTTTCCATTGGTGAGAAAATAGACTGACAGCTCCAAAATTTAGTACCAATACTCAAAACGCCTACCATAAATCCCCCTATACAGAGACACCAGCCAAACTAGTGTAGGTCTTTAAAGTGCATTTTGCTTAGTAACGGTGAGAACTGAAAAAGATCATCAGGTAGGCAACAGGAGCAGCTGACCTCTGGAGTGTTGTAAAAGGTCAATAAATGCATTATACCCTTCTCCTCAACTGAAGCCAGACGATAATGCATAAGTGCAACTTATATATTTCACACAGGGAAATTTGTTTCCTGTTTTTATTGGACTAAAACCATATAAGAGCACTTATAAATTTCCAATGACATTTTATAACTAACTGGTATTATAAAAAACATATAGAATAAGCAGCAATTGCAAACCATTGTTTCTTGAACAAAACAAAAAGCTATTAAAAAAACATCAGAAGCTTAAAATTAATGCAAATAGGAAACAGGAGAATGCTGCCTTATGCCAGGAAGTGTCAATGAACTTCAGCTTAATGTGCTTCACATACATCAGAGTGAAAAGAATGCCCAATCTCATTCCCACTACCAGGAGATACCCTTTCCAACTGGAAAGCTTCTCTTAAGATGATGGTTATTGATTTTTCCCAAGTAGAGTCTCCCTGTGGTAGAGACAAAGGTTTTAGTGGTGGCACCTCCAACTCTTCACAGATGAATCAGTTGTCAGACAGCAGTTATTCTCATATCCTCATCATATTTTTTCAATATCAAACTACGTTACACTCTACAAATCTACCTCAGTGATTACACCAAGTCAGCAATGGGGAAACTAAATGATTTGCTAGAATGCTGAGAGTCCCTGCCATCTTGTCGGGTTCAGTAATGTACTACCTTGACGCACAAAGGAGGTTAACTCAAAGATTTTGTTTACAGCATACTTGCTAAAATTGAGCTCTAGCACTAGAGTATGGTCTCTTCTGTGAGCCTGAAAAATCAAGGTGAATTATATATTGAAATTAAGTGCAATAATTGTCCTAAAGGCACTCCCATTTAATACCTTAAATGTTTGATTAGTTCTGAAAAATACCTCTTTAGTTTAATCCTTATAAAATCTGAGTCTCACTTGAAAGTTGAATATATTAACAAAAGGCAATCCAACCCATATTTTCCTTTTATATTTCTTCCTTATGAGCTATGATAAATGACTACTTTGCCCTGCCTCTTGAGAATGGAAGAAATAGAGAAATATCATGGTATATGGATTATTAAATAGCCTCAAACAGGAGTCATCTTGGATAGAGTGTTATGAAGGTGGTAAGTCATGGCTGACATACTAGAATTGATAATACACAGAAGTCTTGTAATCCCACCCACAGGCAAAATCTACGGCAGTGAATCACATAAATAATGAAAACATATGAAAACTTCTCACTTTCTTCCTTTGAGACTTACCAGTAGGCATTTCTTTTCCTTATTTTTTTATTAAATCAAACCACTTAACATACTTATAGATCTTGTTACACTTCTTTAGACTTTTCACCGACCCACCATCATAATTCAAAATAAAAACAGAAAAGAAACCAATATTGATTTGCATTCTAGTTTGTCATATTGGTTTGTGGAATTGATGGAATATATTTAATTTTTCACTTCGCTGTATGACTGTATGGTATGTTCTATTAAATGGCTGTGGTTAGGCAGCAGAGAAAGGCACCAATTTTTTCAGAGCCATGTTGCGTGTGGGGTCACACCAAGAGGCTTGGAGAAATGGGAGATCGTGGCTTCCCCAGAGGCATATGACTTCTGCACAGAGAGAAGCTTCTAGGGTGTGGGATGTAATACACAGTTAAGGACCTTGTAGCAGGGGATAGAACTGGGGGGTGTGTGCTAGAAGGAGAATCAAACCTAGAGAGATAAGACACTGAGAAAAGATTTATCTAGGTATGTGGAGAAGATGGAACATCCTCTTTTAACTACAAAAGCCAATGAGATATCCTATAATGAGAGTAGCAGACACAGTGGGCAGTACCCTAGATTCAGATTCACCCTTTCATTTTAAGCTAGCTCACCCAGCAAATCTGTGTTTTCTGCTTCACTGGTTACTGTGCTCAATAAAAGAAGCTCTACAATGTCCTTTTGGTAAGCCTATAGAGAAAAAGTTCTCTAATCACTAATCAGAATTAATGAAAAATAATAACAAAAGCTTGGTGCGCTTCCTACATGCACATGAAGTAAATACTTTATGCTCTCTTTTGTCCTTTTTTGGCCCAGTAAAACCATGGACAAGCAATGCTTCTCTCTCTCTAAAATTTCTAGTGAAATTGCTTTGTGATATCACTGTACAAACTCAGAAAACAATCAAAAATGCCTTTATTATTTTGAAACTTGAAACAAAAAAAAAAGCAAATGCAACTTCAGGTTCAGCTCCAGAAGTGAGCTGCTCCTTTATCAACCCCCCAGGTTGCTTTAATCGTGGGTTTGAACTATGAGCAGCAGTGCTTGTCATACCTTTCCTGGAAAAATCTGAAGCCCCAGATGTTAGCAAACACACCGTAGGAGTTCCAATACTGAATGTTCTCAAAATTTACCTTTCCACAGTGTTTTTCTGACAGTATAGGAAAACTACAATAGCAATTTTCTGAATACATAACAAGATGGCTTATGTATTACATAATATATGTAACTATATGTGCAACTTTTTGGTATAACAAAACCATAGCCCCTAGGTGCGCTACTGAAACACAAGTAGTACACTGGCCTTGTAGACTGGCGTTGAACGGGGTCTTGAATGATAGTACAGAGGGCAAGGGAGAGCTTAGTGTAGATTCAATACAGTTCAGACAGCAGTCTTGCAAAGAGTATCTTAACTTATGCTTACTGTTTTATTAATTTTATGGCTGAATAAATTGCACATTTGAGAAAGTTATAGATGGTGCTAGAACTGCTTGAACTGAAACATTCTCATAGTATTAAATATCATCCATGCTCCCAGTTACTTGGCATTTGTTTGTTCTTTCCCTCCATGTGAGCAACTGCCAATTCTTGTGCTTGTGTAGGACTAGTTTTTTGGTAAGGAACTGAACGCTGTCAGCCCTTCAATCATTTACGTGCCCAAGTGTTGTTTTTTTGAGAGTATTAGACTGCTTTGTAAAAGAATATGTATTTTTGCACTCCATCAACCTTTGTGTTACATAAATTATTACCAAATTATTATTACTTATTATGGTGTCTACTTTAAAGCAAACAAACAGAAACTAGTACCAGTCATATACCAGCCCTAGATGATATCAGCTCAACTATCTACTTTATCAACTAGTAAAACTTTAAGAATCTGAAACCTTAGGACAAGCAACACAGGGACAAACAGTGGGTCAAGCTGCTAAAACCAAAGATTCACTTGTCAGGTCAGTAAGATCATCAGATAGTTAACTGCATACAACAAAAACTGCCATCACCAGTTTCACCACAGACATACTACCCCAGAACACAGCACACAGAGGAGACAAGAATTGCCTCAACACTTGTTATCAAAGTTTTCTGACAGTAGCAGAAGCAGCAGGACCAGACAAGAAAGCAAAGGAACTTCAGACAGAGCTGGAACAAATGCAAGCACTTGTCCTGAAGCAAAGCAGTAGGAAGGGACCTTCTGGTGGTATTCTGACTGAGAGGAATTCACTTCTACAACTAAACAAATCTTTTTTCTTCTTGTTCTGATATTGAGGGAAGCTGAGCTTGGCAACTCAATTTTAAACAAATAACATGTCAGAAGCAACTACCCTTACACAGTTTCGTTTCCTAAAACAAAAACAAACAAGCCCGTATCTGTCTACCTGCTTGGCTTGATAATGAACAGTAACATATTTCTCTTTGACTTCTCCACTATAACAGACTCCGTGGATTCTTTCTCAATCTATCTGCTTTACAATATAGCCCAATACCTGAGAGTTCTTCAAATTTCATCATTTAGCACACAGAACTTTACAGCTTGTTCTTTCATACAGAAGGTATTGTTGTAAGTGAAATAGATGTTTTATAGGCTAGAGCTGTTTGAATACATTAAAGAAGTGCTGTTTCAAACAGATTTACTTCATTCATTTCACGAATTAAATGATAATAGGCAGCATCCTTCAACCAGTGATCTCTAAGCACAGTACAAAAGTTAGCAATGAATAAGGAAAGAGAGCTGAATCACTCTGGTTCTTTGTGGCATCTTAAATTCACAGATGGAATTCTGTATTGGTATCATGCATGCTTTATTCTTTGTAATACTCTATTTATAAAAACTTGATGTGCTTTCAGCATGCAGTCAGATGTTTTTTTGCAACTGTTCATAAGACAGTTTTGACTGTAAAGGTGATTTGGCCTGTGCACATACCAGGCTTTAGATCTACATGACATTTCTGTCTGGTCTGTGCTGTACTAACAGCTTTCTGAGTCTGCCCTGCCTTCATGAAATAACAGTTGTGTTTGTGAGATCTCCGCCAACAAAGTACAGCCCTTCTTTGTGATACTCATTATGCTACATCATTTCAGATCCAGATGTCATTTCAGTTGTTAACAATCTTTTAAGCTCAGCATGACCTGGAATCCAGCCATCTAAGAAAATTACCTTTACTCAATTTTCCATCCAGGCTACTGACAACATTTTTCAGTTAAAATAGCTAGGGAGTGACTTCCTAGGTCACACAGGGTGATCCCTCTGAGAGATTCAATCACTAGAAATTGTTCCCAATAATCTCCATCAACAGTGGATTTTGTGAGTTTGGTATTCAATACATTTGTTGTGCGCTTGGTGGGGGTTTTTTGCACCTTGGGGATTCAATTTAAGGCAGAATTTAAATGTACTGTTCCATTTAATACGGGGATTGAAACTAGATGATCGTTATGGTCCTTTTCAACCCAGGCCATTCTATGATTCTATTATAGCCTGCAACAGGACACAGAATTGGCTTTTTAAAATAC
>PPHD01026764.1:0-11361 GCA_002909625.1 Bambusicola thoracicus
TACATACATCCAGCACCTATATACTGCATTTGTGCTCTGTAAGTGTGTGCCAACATATATTTTCTCCAAATATTACAAAATAAACAAGAAAGGCAGACCCAGAGTTTGCCTCAAGTCCAACTGGTCCATTGTACAAACAAAGTCTGTCGCAGCTTCGGGTAAGCCAGAAAACGGATAGCGATGGTATCTAGACACAGCTCATAAACATTCTTCTTCGTTGGGAACATTTAATAGAAGTTGCACATTATGAGATCTTTAATGTATGATCTGACTGCTTTCCTCCAAGTTTTCTTTTTTGTTTCTTCTCCCATATTTCATATGTACAAGCAGAATCTTTAGGGTCCCGGAGAAAAGATGTTTTCTATGTGGTAGGTAGCTTGATGTTCTTGCTTCTTTTCATGTTTTAACGCTTCCATTCATGTGTTGGTACTTGGGAAGACAGGGTTCATAAGGCATTGGATCGGGAGAAAAAACAGAGTCATCTCCTGAAGAACACGAACTCCTGGTGTCAGGGTAGCTAGGTGAATACTGCTCCAGAGGTCCGCTGAGGTCCAGATACTCCTATGACAAAAGAAGTAAACCGAGTTTTTAACCAGCGAGTAAAACTGGCAATAGTGCGTTCCAACTGCTCTGATTTGGCTCAGTCACACAGTGGGTAAAAGAACAGCTTAAAAACAACACTCATTTCCCTAATGCAATTGCATTCTAAACTGCCTGTAGCTCAAATATCTCATAAAACAAGGAGCCTGAATAAAGAAAGGAAAGCCAAGCCAATAACACAGTACTTTTGTGAAGTCCAACAGCATCCACATTAACCGCGTCAGTGGAAATAAACATGCCAACCACATCAAAAGAGGACTTTTCACTTACAATGATAAAAATGAAATTTCATCCTAAATAGAAGCATTTTTCTTCAGCACGTGGTAATGATTTGGAGAGGGAAAGATACTTCCAACTTTGTATTCCTTTGGTCAATTTAAATGTCTGTTTTATATTCTAAGATATTAACTTTGCGTTTAAACATGCAGTGGCAGACATACGTGCAAAAAAAAAAAAAGAACTGAAAGAAAATTAAATTCACTCGATTGGGCTCTTTATACCACATTTTCTTCTCTGTGTGTCTGTGCGCACGCCTGCGTGCCCCAGAGTAGCCATGACCAAAGCAGTCATTAAAAAAGGAAATAATATCTGCTGAATCCAAGTTTTGGGTTGAGGCTCTTTTGCTAGAAACAACAGTTTTGGCAGGAGAAGAAAGTTATTTTCCCCCTTGAAATGTTCCTTCTCTTTCAACTTCTAAAGGCAGCTGCATTCATTTAAATGCAATCTCTTCATTTGCTAAACCACAAGTTATGATCGTACTGACGAGACGGGTCCTCCACCTCAGTCGGTGCTTTCTGCTGCTGTGCTTCGGGTTGGGGTCATTTTGTTCTTTGGTTGACTTTTTTTTTTTTTCCCCTAAGTCAGAAATTTGATCATTGCCACATTATTGCTTAAAAAATGGTCACCATTTTAAACAGGAGGAAAATATAAGCTTTAAAATGCCGACAAATGTAATAGGCAGTTCAAGAACATAGTTCGGATCAATGATTACTTCCTATCTTGCTCCCTAGATGTTCAGAAGATCCACAAGGACAATATTGGCATATATTTATGCATAAGCAATGCAGCCCTACATGACCAGAAATGATCGAGCACTTTCTAGACAGACAGAGGAAAGTCCTCCAGCATTTGAAGCTTTCTTGTGGAATTGCAGACACAGCTTGTCATATCAAAAGGCTTGATATAATTCAGCTATGAGCTCAGAACTGAAGGTGGGATCCTTATCTCCTCTCCAGCCTGCTTGTTCAACATAAAGAGCTGCAGTCACATGTAGGGGCATAAAGTCTCCAGCAGTGGGATTTCAATGAGGAAAAAAAAGAGGAGGGCTAGGGCAAAATAATCACTTACACAAATGCAGAACGTATTATTGGCTAACCAGTTTTGGAAGTGCTGGGCAAGCCAGGTTGACCCTGTATCAACAGTGGCATGTGTGGGGAAGACAAGGTACCATGGTGGAGCGCACGAGCAAAAGTATGGTCAGACTGAGGCACAGAGGAGCTGTGCTTCAGCAAAACTGCACAGCTTACTTGAAATCCGAGATCTTGAAACCACATGCAGTGGCAGAAGATGGGACACATTGGAGCTCATAGATAAGAGAAGTAATTTGCTTTCCTAATCCAAGGCAAAAGCAGTATCTTAAGCTGAAGACTTAGACATTAGGAAAAGCCTTCAAGAGGTAAAGCTAATAAAAGAGCAATGGGCTGTTGTGGGGCAATGCAGAAATGCAGCAGTGGAGATCTTCAAGGACCAAGTTACACAAACACGTCAGGCAAGAGAAATGTACAGTGGATCCTGCTGCAGGCTGATCAGATGGACTGGATGTGTTCCTGATGTTTTTCCAGACTTTTTTCCCTATAATTTGAGCCTAAAGTCATTTACATAACCCTAAAGGCCTTTTCAGGTTACCTTTGAGATCCTTCCAGGCCCATGAGCGCTACACAACTGGAAGGCAAGATGCTTAAACACAGAAGAAGCGGAAGAAATATCCTCTTCCAGGCTTAGAATTACAGCCCAGAGCTTCCTTCTTGACTTTGCAAATGCAGATGCATTCCAAGCCACCAGGCACTCTGTGATGGCAGCCAGCCCGCCACCAACCGCTCTTGTGAAATCACGTGTAAATGTTGCAGGAAAGGATTCAGTTGGCGTTGGATGGGGGAGAAACTGTAACGGTACACAGAGCCATGCTGCTGGCTTAGTTGGGGGCACATATTCCTGCCCCATTCCTAAACCATTCCTGAAGGTGCCATGTTTTGGAGAAAAATAATCCAGAAAACTTTATAGCTGTTACTGTAGCCAAATAATCTTCTCAGCCAGAAATGTAGACTTACTCTATTAGATAAATGATGTTCATAAAAAATAGCATCTTATTCAAGGTCGCCCGCCATCTTTATAGTGCATAGGCTTTCCTACATCCTATTAATATCTTGTTTAAAAAAAAAAAATTGAGAATTATGAAAAATTAGAAAGTAATGGTGACACACATAACATGATCCAAACCTTTCTTCTACGTTCCTCCCCCCGCCAACCAACATATAGAAGTGCAACAATAATGTATACAAAAAAATTGTTGCTGTGTTTTCACCCCCTCATCCCCTGTCTGTATAACTTGCCCAAAATAATAGGAATCTGTAACATGTTTTTGAGGTACCAAACATTTTCTCTCAAAGTTTCCACCAGAAGAATCAATATTTTTCCATTACTCATGATCCTTCTCTAAGGTGCATGTCATATAGCAGTAAGAGAACTGATTCCTGTGTGGATACACTAATCAGTGTGTTTCTTGCTAGAACTAATCATATTTCAGACCTCTGAAAGAATGCTGTTCAGATGAAACCCTTTTGCATTCATATAGCCCAACCTGAAGCAGTGTTAGGCAGGACCTTTGGATAATTGGATGGCTGTTCACGTGCTCCCTGTGGGCCCTCGTTCCCTCCACTGAGAGCTACTTCAGTGAACCTAATTCACTCTCAGACACAATCTGAAATCTACCATTGACAATTTCTCCTCTTCTGACCTAGATATCATGGCTGGGAATCAAACTGAGCTGATAAATGAGAAACATCGTGAACTCTCCTCCACTCCTCCACATGAAGCTCATGCTGAAATATAAACATTGCCTCTCTGTCTGCCACGTGTATTTTCTCAATAACGCTACACTAAAAACATTAAAAAATACAAAGAGAAATTAACAAAAACATTTTAAAGATGTGTTTGTTTTGTTACATAAACCAAAACATAATGACAAGAAACTGAGGACTTCATAGGATACATAGTTTAGCTGCTTCTAACTTCAGAGAATGGTGACAAACAGAACAAGAAGAGAACTTGATCAGGATTTCATAACTGTATAAATTCCATCTGCCTCCTGAACCATTCATCCTGATTAGCAGCTTATGGAGGGAAACAATCTACCTACCTCGTTAGTTGTGAGAGTAAGGATCCGATCCAAGTCTTCTACCAACTGTTTAAAAGTTGGTCTATGTGAAGGCACAGCCTGCCAGCAATCTCTCATCATCATATAGCTGTAAGAAATGCACATTTTCCTGGGTTAATTAATATCACACATCCTTCTGATAAGCCTTTTCATACACAGCCAATATTCTACATCACAAATAAAGCTGCGAGCACTCCAAAGCCTTATGCATGGACCAATGCTGTTGTCCAAACCATACAATGCTGTCACTGCCCTCACAGCTGCATTTCTATTTCTGCATCTCTGCTTGCCCAGCATCTGCCTTTCCTTTTTGTGGACCTGAGTCTGCATTCTTCTGTGGCATTTCAGTAGTATTCAATTACACGTGCTTAAATATTTCATCATGTAAGGGACGTCATGTAAATATTTCATCATGTAAGCCTTTGTGAAGTGAAGAAATTAAAATGGGGGATAAAAGCAAAAACTATCAAGAGCTGTACTGAAGCATCAGAAAGGGAAAGCACTGTTCCAGTATCACTGGTAGATAGTGCTGTGTTAATGCAGAAGTTCCCAAATGCACTTTTTTGCATACAGAACCAGCCGGATGTAGCTTATACAGGATAAGAGTCTGTGTGTGGTATGGCTATGTGTGCCATTTATGAATTTTCATGTTTAATGAACCAAAACTGAGAAAATAAGGGTGTAAAAGCACTGAAAAAGACTGGCCTATAGATGACCTCATCCATTTTCAAAGGGATCACAGCGGGGTGTGTAAAGTGTCCTCCACCAAACGTTTCCTGGAGACCTTTCCATAGCGTTTCTATATGCATCTATACGCACACACATCCACTATTTCAGAGCCAGCAATCCTGAAAATGCTACGTTCTGCTGGGGTAGCATTAACCATGTGAAGGGTCCCTTCCAAGTCAGGGTACTTCTATGATTTCAGTGCAGTTTGCAGCCCTCGGTCCTTACAGTTCATTGGTGCAGTTGGCAGGTTTATCCATACGGTGCCCTTCTTTAAGCAGCTTAAAAAGTTCCTCCACTGGGATTCCTGGGTAGGGCGATCCTCCTAAGGTGAAGATCTCCCACATTAGCACACCAAACGACCATCTGCAAAACAAAAAGAAAACTGCATTAGTAAAATTGCCTTACTGCTGTAAACAGAGATGTTTTTGCAGTGGATGCACACCAGAGCTACTATAAAAACCCCTGCATCGTCACAGTTTAGTTATTTACAGGACATCCACACCACTGGGCTGGCTTGCAAAGTATACGGAGGGATATTTGGGGGGAAAATTTTATTTTACTTATTTATTTATTGTAAGGAAATGGAGGAGAGAAAACTTCGGCCAGTTTTCCTGCCTGCTCCCCCCCCTCCAGAGCTGCCTCGCCACGTCCTGCTGGCAGCCGTGGGCCCACTGCCAGGCTGCTCTGCCAGGTGAGCAACAGCACAGAGCCTGCCCTGGCCCCGAGCTGCTCTGCAGTTCTGCTAGCTTTGCAGCAGCGTATTTTAGTAAACTGTTTGCACAAACTTACAATAATATTATCCAAAGGCACCGCGGGGCCAAAAAGCCTCCCAGTTCCAACACCGAAATGCCTGTGCTCTGTGCTTGTTGGGAGCTCACGACGACTTCCAGCTCTAAACCAGCCAAGCCGTTTACTTCACATTCGCTTAAATATTTTGTCAAGATGTTATTTTAGAGCAAAAGCTGGCTCCACCCTTAACCTGTGTATATAGTTTCCTTCGTAAATAACGTAAAGATGGCAGGAAAGGCCTCAGTAAATGCTTTTCTTAAGGAGAGAACAACTTGGGAAGAGCATCCAAGTTAAAGGAGGAGGAGGCACCTCTTATTTTCTCCACCCTGCTCCTTTCTATTTTAACTCTGCGCTGTCATGCATAAGCTTTTACACCTGTGCTGGGAAGCATCCAGCCTTTTACGGCTAACAGCTTCTCTTGGAGAAATAGAAAGCATAAGATCTTCATCTGCACTGAGCAAAAAATACACATCTACTTTGAGCGCAGTGCACGCGAGCGCCGAGGATGGGCCCAGGGAACTTTAATAGGAAGCAGAATTATGGGAGCTGTTGCATCAGCCAGCTACTCCGCGCACATTACAAGATCCTGAAGTGCCAGAGTCCAATGATTTCCTTCTGTATGTGAAGCACTGCTGCGATGCAACAACATCTCCAAAAGCAGGGGAAAACACTTCTGATATATCCAGGCTATGTTTTTTACTGTACAGAACCACAGCACAAATTCTGACAGGGTTCTTTTTTTTTCTTTCCTTCTTTCTTTTCACTCTTCCTTTTTTTTTTTTTTTTTTTTTTAACCTGAAGGAAGTGCAGAGTATGCTGAAAGCCAAGCAAATTAGATAGACTCTTTGTAGCTGCACATCCGTAAATAAGTTCAAGGGGGGAAACTTCCGCACTGACAGAAGGAGGTTAGCATTTTCCACCTTTCATGTGCTTTGAAGCCAGGCAGATTAGTAACAGAGCGCTGGTTAGCAGTCTACCATAAAATCCTCACTTTCTAAGGGCAAGTCCTGTTCCATCTATTAATATGTGAAACAAAATGAAACCGCTTAAAGGGAAAGGACAGCAGGAAAATACATTTCAAAACATCCCAAACTTTAAGGAATGTGAACCAGGTTCCCCTCCTGCCCTTCCAGACTGCACAAATGAAGTCACTTACACGTCGCTTTGGTGCGTGTAAACTCTGTCAAACAGAGCTTCTGGAGCCATCCACTTTACTGGAAGCCGTCCCTGTACGTTTGGAGGGGAAGGAAAGAGAAATGAGAATGGAAGCCATTGGCTGGATGATTTTAACACTGATTTTTGGTTTCAAATAGATCAGTTCTCAGAGATCGGTCTGATAATGCAAACAGTTTACTTCGAAAACTTCCATTAAAAAACGTTAGTAAAATGGATGAAAGGAGAAAGGTTATTAAGAAAAAATAGATATAAACACTGAAGATAACATTTAAAATGTGTAAGGCTCCAAAAAAAGTCCCCATGCTGCTTGCAAGTGCACATAGGGTAAGCAAATCAAAGAGGAAAAAGATCATTTCACTGCAGCTTTTTGAAGAGTAGAAATAAGAAACAAAAAACCTCTTAAAATTGGTTCTCCTTGCACAAAGTTGATCACTGAACCCAAGAATTTCGTTTTCCTTTCCCCAAAGCTTGCAGCCACAACTGCCTGTAGCTTTGCATAAAAGCTCTGCTTTGCTTCGAGCCAAGGAGTTGCACCAAATTTGATATGAAATGGGTTCAGATCCCCTCCAGCGCCAACAAATCCCTACCTGGCTGCTCTGCCTTTTGGAACTATGCAGACTCTGATAATTACCGTTCCAATGCCATTCATCACTCAGTGCTTTATTTTTATAAATGAGCCAGGCGATGTGATTAATTAGTAGTTTGTACTAATGCTATTTAGTATTAACAGAGTCTGAGGAACTGAAAGAATTCTGCAAAGTTCCCATCTTGATTTGGGACAGTTTTAACTGCAAACCAACAACAGGTACTGAAAATCCATTTTCTCAAGCTCCAGACCAACTTTAATACTCCAGTTATTTACATCCAAGCGCAGGCAAAATGCGTAATCCCGTACTGTGGCACTACCACACAAACAGGATTTTTATTATGGTTACTGCTATCACTGTTTATGCAGTGTTTTTCGAGATCCTAGAGCTGGTTCAAAACGAGCTAGAAGCAAATTTCCACCTATTTCCAATGATTGGAGTCAAGGACGCACAACACGGATAGTTATATTCTAACAGTTATAATAAATCATAAAAAATAGAGCCTATTTGTTTATCTTTTTAAACTAACTGTCACAGTAAGAAGGGGAAAGAATTGCTTATGGCCTTGATGTCTGTTTTCTGTCTGATTAAAAGCGAGTCTGCTGGACAAGGAGCCCATTAAGATTATAACCATAGTTTTGAAGTGAAACATTGAAAGAAACACTTGTTTCCAGAGATAAGAAAACCATCCACTTACATTAGTAGTCTTTTTATAATAATCTATATTGTTGATGTCTCTGGCTAAACCGAAGTCTGCTATTTTCATGACATTATTTTCAGTTACCAAAACATTTCTTGCAGCTAGGTCTCGGTGGATACACTGGAGAGAAAGACAAGACAAAAACACCCACTGAAATACACCGTTGCAGAAAGATGAAATTCTTTCTAACCATAACTAAGTCTCCTTTAAGGATTTTAACCCAAATCCTTAGGTTGTAAAGCCACACGTTTACTGCAAGTCCGTGCAGTAAGATTGCTGTAGTTAAACCAATGCAACCTATTCAGGGCCAGCCAGGTGCTTCCAGGTTGAACAGCTGCCCAAAAGCCTCTTTGAAAAGTCTTCCTTTGAAGCCTTGCATTTCGCCAAGGATGAGAGCTTGGGAGGTGATCCCAAATGTTCTAAGATGTTTGTGATCCACTCTTGGTTACACAAACCCCAGATACAGGTAATGCAGCATTCTCATTGCAAACACTGTTAATGAGAGTGTCACTGTATTGCCTCTCTTACATTACATTGGATCAACTGGACTAAAACCTGACAGTCCAGATCAGTGCAACCTTCTTTAATATAAAAGATCTTCTTAAGAGATGTATCTCGAGTAAATAATTTTTAGCCAGATGTCCAGGGTGTGTATGTTTACTTCAACCATGAGACTAATTTCACTTTGGAAAAAAAATAAAGGCAAATTGGGCTGGGCTGTTTGCTTTTCAAACAGCTCTGATACTGAAACTCTAACCTGTATTTCCTCAGCTTTTTCCTTCCTTCATGTCAGCATTATCCTGAAAACTTGGAGCTGATATTCCTGACACTGAAAGGAAGTTGTGGCGACTCTGGGTACTATTCCTACCTTGAAGAAACACTTTTGGGGTCTATACAGAGTGGCAGTACGGTCATGGTAATCAGTGTTGCATTTGGAGTCCTCCCAGGATATTCTACTACTTCTTAAGTCAAATACTTATGTTTCTTCTTCTTTTTCTGCTCAATTTCAGTTTACTCTATGTCGTCCCCTTTATTGCAGCCTCTGCAGGGACCCTTTGGACAGAACCTGGCCCCAGTGATTTGTTGTCCCTTTGCAGGGACTGGGGTTACCCCCCCATGCATGTCGAGTGTTATACTGGCACATCAGAGAGGACACATCAACAGAATTTTTAAAAGCATTTATCCAACTCGGAACCAACGTACAACTGCTTGGAAGGCAAAAACTGGAATAGCCACTTCGGTACCTTCTTTACATATTAAAACCATATTCTATATATATTATATTAAGTCCCTGTGAGCCATTTATTAGACTGAAATAACAAGAACACTGGCTCTCTCACACAGCTCCTGCATGGTGAAAATACCATGAGAAGACCAGATCTCTTATTATTCCAGCTAAGTAAAGGGATCCCTAAAGGGAAAAGAACTAGAGAAATACAAACAGAAATAGTGGGATGTCTGAAGAATGGGAATGCACAGTTTTACTAAGTGCTGCCTTTGTTTTTCTTCTTCCCTGTGCCTCATGCAGTACTTTGCATTCTGTCAAGTTCAGCACAGCACTGATAAGTGTTTTTGCAAAGGAACTGCACCACAGAAGAAATGATGCTGCCGTGTGTATCTGTGTGAGCGCACACCTTCTTGCAGCACCCTGCAGCGGTGTATCAGAGCTTTTCAAGATTTGCCAACCAAAAGATTTATTTTTTCCTTTCACAATGGTCCTTTTTTTCTTGGGATGTGGCTCATTGCCAGGCAAATGTTTCATTAATCTTACAAAAAGGATATTCTAAGGTTCTTTACCTAATACAATACTCTATAGATTTTGTCCTACTGTCATGCGTGTCTCCCTGTCTACTCTACTGAACTAAGAATTACTATTTCCAAACAAAAGAATAAAACCAAAATTAGACTTCAATTCCTGCTCCCTTCCCCTCGCCAATCTCTACAATTGCAGAGAAGCAATAAAATCTCATGACTCTACACAATAGGACTGGAGGCTCAAACTCAGCTCTAAACTTTAGTTAAAACCAGCTCCATAGTTGGGAGTGGGCTCAACTGGAAATTGGTATAAATCCCAGTATGCACTCCATGCTTTCCAGGGAGTACTTATCATCAGTATCTGGTGCTCTGGTTCAGACTCTGGGTCCAAACACTGCCCAGAATACTCATGATTGCCCTCACATTAAGGCACAACATGTTTACGGAGTTCACTACACAGGGCTAATTAAGGATCCATAACTAATTTAACTGAGGTACTACGTGAGAAAATCTGTCCAAAGAAAAGTTGAAGAAATAAGTGTCTAGAGATATCACATGATGCACAGCTTATTTCAACACGCTTGTTAGCCTGACAAAGGCCAGTTTCAAGTATAGTGTTTAATTTACAGTGACTAGTGCACTCCATTTATTTTTTAACTCTTCTGTTCACAATTTCTGCCCAGGCACCTTGTGATCTTCTCCGCTCTGCGTGTTATCATTCTGTAAACCCTTTCAGTAACTGAATTCCTTTATTTTACATCACTATCACAGAATCATTAAGGTTGGAAATAACTTCTAAGATCATTTAGTTCAACCATCCACCTACCACCGGTACTGTCCACTAAACCATATCCCTAAGTGCATCTATTCTTTCCTTAAACACCTCCAGGGACAGCGACTCCATCATTTCCCTGGGCAACCTGTTCCAATGCCTAACCACTCCTTCTGAGAAGAAATTCTCCCTAATATCCAACATCTGAACCAATTTTGGTAAGACTGACTAAAAACAGAAGGCAAACGATGCCTTTCTGTCTCGTGGGTGGAATAATGGGACTTGTATAATTCATGTGATCACCTGTGCTTACATACTCAAAGTGCAGATAGGTATGCAGCGTTTACTTTAAGTGATCAATTCCAGATCTCATTTTAGCAATGTTGTTAAACAGTTGTATAAAATGTTACGGGTATTCATTTTCCCACTGATCTTCCACACAACTTGTTTGAGAAAAGTCATTCTCCCAGCACATTACCAACCATAAACAACATGAGAACAAAACTAAACCTACAACCAAATATGTACCAAGCGCTTTGTGTAGTATTTGCTGAGTTCTACCTACTTTTTGTGAAGCCAAGTACTCCATGCCTCTTGCCAACTGGTACGTGCAGGATACCAAGTCCTTGAACGTCATCTGCTCCTCTGGGACCCTGTTAATATCGAAGGAGTACTCCATCCCAGGAGGGCGGCGCGCTCGCAGGTACTCACGCAGGTTTCCTTTGGAAGCATATTCTACAATCACATACAGCGGACCTTTGGATAAACAGAAGCATGTCAAAGTAGTAAGGTCAAAAAGGTAAAATGATTTTCTGGTGCT
>PPHD01026766.1:0-11361 GCA_002909625.1 Bambusicola thoracicus
CAAGGCCAGGTTGGACGAGACCCTGGGCAACCTGGTCTAGTAAATGGGGTGGTTGGTGGCCCTGCCTGGCAGGGGGATTGGAGCTTCATGATCCTTGAGGTCCCTTCCAACCCAGGCCATTCTGTGATTCTGTGTAATTCTGTGATTGAGGAGGAATGGCGAGGCAGAGCTGGATGAGTTAAGACAGGTCAGTGATGGAAAATGAGTTACTGAGCTTTTCACTTCTTACGTATGTTGCACTTGTATTTGAAATGAGAGAGCTATACGGAGGCCAATTGCAAACGCGTACTAATACAAATCTGGGTAGTTCTTTTTAATGTCTTATGAAATTACACTTCTAAAAAAGTGTATTTGAGAATGCTGTAGGGGTGTCTGTACCAGATAGTTTCAAGAAAAGTAATTTCCATTCCATTCTTCTCTGAGCTGACCTCCTTGATGCTGTAGGAATGCACGGTATTATTGAGAAAGTGACAAATGTTAGATTAGGCTTGCATTGACTTGGGAGTTGGTTGAGTTTTAGGCTGAAGAGAGCAGCGCCTCTGTCTGCCAGTGTGAGTGAACCCTGTTGTCCTGGCCTGCAGATTTATTTTCTTCGTGTTAGTTTGTGCAGTGTGTTCTTAGCATCCACGTAATCCTATGGGGTGTTGATGGGCGCAGCCTTGCTTAGGCATCAGAGATAATGCATGCAGAAGTAGTGCTCTTGAAACATGCGTTGCAAGCCAGAGCAACTGAGCGATAGCTGCAGAAGTGGGAGGTGAGAAGGATCCCTGATTCTTAAGTACTTGTGTCTCGAATGGTCATATTATTTACCGGATCCTACTGGTAGTTTCTTCTCTAGGAATGTCAGGTTTGTGCCTTCAGCTTGCAGCCAAGCAACTAATCTGTGGCACGGTAGCTTAATTCCTTTTCTGTTGAGATCTGCCTCCAGTTCAGCAACAGTACAGTTGCTAAATAACCACTTCACAGTAAGCCAGAGAGTTTTGGAAGTACTTAACCTGTGCAGTGTTCCAGTAGGGAGGAGTGCTGCACAGCCTGTCGGCCCAGCACTAAGCCTTCGCTTTCCAAAGTGCTGTGCTTGCAGTTACAACGTAAGGTCAAAACACTCTGTAGTAAGGAAGTTCTTCCTACAGATGTACTGTAGGGTGTTTGCAGTGTGACTTGGTGGCTGTCAGCAGTGTCCTGGCTGTGTTTTGAAGTCAGTCTCAAACAGTATTCATCTGCAACAGCTTGTGTTGAATTGTTTTTTCTATGAGTGCATCCTTGTTCTTTATTCTTCCTCCTCTTCTATCTTCTTCGTACACCTTCAGTTACCTGGGATAAACACGGTTAAGTATCAAATAGTATGTGTACTCTTTAGATATATTTAAAATATTACTCCATGGAGGTCTTTTGAGTCCAATAACTGCATAGGGTGAATGAGAAGCTGTGGCCACAAATTCAAATGCAGGAAATTCTATTTAAAACTAAGAAAAAACTTCTTTAAGGGCATTATTCTGGCTGTAGAGTTGCTGCACTTGGAGCTGCTCAAACCCAACTGGAAATGACTTCAAGCAACGTGTTTTGAGCAAGAGTTGGACTACAGACTTGCAGAGTCCCTTCCAGCTTCATATAATCTGTGATAATCTCATAGTAGAGTTAATATTGTTCCATGCAGGTTTCTGCCAGGGCTTGTACATTAAGTAGTCACCTAATGTAAGAGCTAAGGTAGACATAGACATTGCTGGTTTCTGTTAAGGGCTGTGTCTGAAGTCTCTCTGTTTATTCTGGCACGTGCTTACTGCCAAGAAGTGTTATCGTCCTGATGCTTGTTTTATGATATTGCAAGGACTTTGTGTTGCTTTAAATGTCTTGTATGAAGACTTTAAAAAATGTTTTTATGTTACTTTTCAACCCTATAAGATTCCATTTCTCCTTTTATAGTAACATGCAATCCTTTAATCCCTTGCTAGATGTTGCTGGCTTTAAATGTTCAACAAAACGTTCAGATACATCAATTTTTGTACCTGCTCACCTTATCCTGACCTGGTTTATTAGACTATACATCCTTAGTCCTTACTTGAAGCCTAACCCCATTCCAAGACAAATATATCTAGTTCTATAGTGATGTGAACTAAGCCACTTACATAACTAGACTGTGACCTACCTGTTTGCTTGCGGTGTGATGAAAATTCATTGAGTTCTCCCATATTCCTGGCACGTGCGGAAGCGTAGTGCTATCAGGCAGATAGCAGAATTCTTTTCTTTTAAATGAAGTGTGTAGGCATGTGAAATTAAGATTAGATTGTGGGCAAGTTTAGCACTGATCTTTACTGAGCAGCTGTTTTTAGGATCATCGTTACGCCAGAGCTGATGGTAACTTACTGATGTTCCAACTCTTATTTTTCAGAGCTGTTGAGTCCCAGAATGAGGGACAGTGCTCCCCAGTGGACTCCCTGTGGCGGCGTTACAGTGAATTTGAATTGCTGAGGAATTATTTGTTAGTTACTTACCCACATATTGTCGTTCCACCTTTGCCGGAAAAAAGGGTAAGGAAGGTGTGACTGCAGCTTGCTTCATGTTGCTTCTTATTTGTTTGCCATTAACGCTCTTCTTTTTAAACAGGCTGACTTTGTTTGGCATAAACTATCAGCAGATAATATGGATCCAGACTTTGTGGAAAGAAGAAGAATTGGCTTGGAAAACTTCTTGCTACGCGTGGCTTCGCATCCTGTTCTTTGCCAAGACAAAATCTTTTATTCATTTTTGACACAGGTATAGTAAAATGATGTGCTCCCTAAATATGTATTTCTAATGATTATTTCTTTAAGATAATATCCTTTCCTTCTCTTTCTTTCCGTTGATCTGGAGCTTGTTCACTGTTTAGGGGGAGGATAGACAGCATGAATACACTTAAGGTGGAAAAGGCTTGTATGTCTAAAAGCATCTTAACGGCCTGTTGTACAGTTGGCTTTTTAATGCACCTTATGACTTTATTCCATTCTAGTTAGGAGACTCCTAAGAGAGAATTCCCACCCCTTTAGAGCATCATACTGACAAGTTAATGTGTGTTGGTTGGGAAAGCTTTCCTAGAACTAAACCTGAAATAGCATCTTATATGGCTGCCAGCAGAGAAAGTACTAGCTTCCAATTTGCTTTTTGGAAGCTTCTTTAGCTTTGCAGTTTGAACTGTGATCCATTCCTGTGTAATCCCAACAGTTGTAATCTGATTGTTAGCCAAAGCATTGCCTTCCGCAGTTTTCAAGGTTAGAAGTAGCAGCCTGAGTAGGTATGTCTGCACTAGCACAGCTTATTGTGCAAACGAACCTGCATGGGTAGCAATATGGAAGTGGTGATGGAACAACCATTACATGGGAACAAGAGGACTGTGTGTACGTGGTAAACAGACGGCATCAGTCATTGCCTGTATGTTCTTGGTATGTGCTCTACCTTAAGGTTTTGAGGCAAAGCTTAGCATGTAAGCAGAAGGTAACAGTATGTTATTAACTCATTCTTGAAGTTAGGTGGGGGAGGGTGGCTGAGACGGGACTCAAGCTTATGGAGTACTCTTCTGTCGGCTTTGATACAGTTACGGTACAGAGACTTGAGAAAGCTGTGGCACTCTTTAATCATTGTAACAGTACCTTCTTTTTCTGTATTTTTAGGAAGGTGGATGGAAAGAAATGGTGAATGAGACTGGATTTCAGTTAAAGGTAATTATTGTAAATGTCTATCTTGTAACTGGGCTACACGCACTTCGGCATGCACGTTTTCAACTAGCTGTGAAAGACTTTGATGTTAAAATGAGTTAAATGCATAGCTTAATGCTTACTTTGAACTACAAGAAAAAGGTCACGTTCATAGCATGTAATAGGTAAGTCTTCAGTTGTCAGTTTCTGTAGGAAGTTTAAAACTTACTGATGTTCAGTGCTCAGCCTTGTAATTATGCTGGTAGTGGGAGCTGTCATCTTTACAAGCTTTACAACTAATGAACTTGAGATCATTGCAGTGCTTTTGTATGTTGATGCAAGCAGAGGAGTCTGAATTGTAGAACTTTGTGCTAAAAAGGACTAAGACAGGTGAATTTGGTGCCCCTTACCTGTTTAACAGAAACATGTCTTATAGTAGTGCTATCCACGTTGATATCAGTGAGTTGATGCTGGACAGGATGTGAATCTGAGAGAAGCTAACAGATTGCTGAGCTCAGCTTGGAAAAGTTACTGTGTGGGGACAAATACTGAGCTTTTGTTCACTGTAATGTGATCAAGTCATGAAATCACAGCTCTATTTTTCTGAATAAGGAGTGCTGAAGAAAATTACTGGTGCTCTTAACCTCAGTGCCCGAGGAACTTTGTTACTGGTACTTTGTGACAATAACTTTCTCCTTGCATGGTAGGGCTCATGTTTTGCTAGTATTCATAGTGCAATAATGCTGTTTTCCTAGTCCATAGACCTTCATTTCAGCTACAAGTTCGAACTTTCGAACGAGTTCAGAAAGTTTGTACTGACAATATATGTTCAGGAGTGCACACTCTGGGAGGAAGGGAAAGAAAACTTGCTGCAGAGTGCTGAGAATACTCGCGTGCTTGAAAACACATTGTAAATCTAATGAAAGATGAGCTGCGTCCCATTTTCCTGCTGGTTTGCATTTTGTATGTAGTTTTCCCTTTACAATTCTTTCCTTAAAGAAAAGTAACTTTTTTGCAGAAATCTGGGGAAAAGCTTCCTTTCTTTATTCAATATGCAAAGTGTAAATAAAGCTCTCAGATTGTCTGGTTATTTAGCATTAGGCTAGAGGACAGATGTGTGTAAAAACAGCTTGCTGTATGTGCAGGACTAGAATCAGACCACTGGCTTTGGCACTTCTGCTGCCTCTGCTGCTGATGCATTAAAACAGGATGTGCATTTTGTCTCGAAGGGTTTGAACCAGGCCAACTTGACTTTAAATTAGGCATTAATGTAGTGTAGTTGAGCATGTTATAGTTGAATGTTGACATTGGAGGCTTTGTTTATTCTGCCAACTGTATCATTTAATCACGTCTTTCCCCCCTTCCCAACCCCCAGCACTTAATTTTATTCTTCAGGGGATTTGTTACTTAGATCCTTTAGGAATGAGAAAGCAGTGGCAACTATTACTTCCCCCCACTCTTTAGTTTACTTACATGCTTATGGCATTGCTGTAGGAATACACTGAAACCTCTTTGATTGTACTTCATTTGGTGGAGAATTACCTCCAAAATGCTGGTGCATATTGATCTTAAATCAAGTTTAAGACTGGACAGATGTTTTTCTAACTGCATAACAGTGTGGTGTAAATGCTCGTGAGTGGTGTGTGGGAGTTACTGTGCTGTTAATGGCAAGAAGGAAATAATCCAACCTAGAATGTTGTGTGCTGGCAAGGTCGTGGTTCCTTCCTGACAGTGCTTTTATACTTACTGCACTCTTCCTTCAGAGCATTTCATGGCTGTAGCAAAAGGCAGAAACTTGCCATGGAACTGTAATGTAGGGAGATGGTTGTTTTCAAGAGTAAGCCTACTGTGTATGCTGTCCCAGCAGACCCATGTGGCTTTGGTGCTTGCCATTTGAATATAAACACAGTGTGTGTACAGTGGCTACCTCCAGGGGATGGCTTTAATTAATGGCAGCGTAACTAGGTAGCTTTTGAACTGCAAGAGGACATGTGAGGATGACAGACGGGTGTATCTGAGCTACCTGAAACCTGACTAAAGTGTATGATGACCTGTGGGGGTAGATCAGGTACGATTTAGATCAGGTATGATTTAGCAGAGGGTTGTTAGAGTTAGGGTACTATGGTTAGGCTGCGGTTGGACTTGATGATCCTTGAGGTCCTTACCAACCTGAGTAATTCTATGATTCTGTGATCAGTAAAAGCGCAAGGCCATACAAGCCCTTGGAGCTCTCTGAATGAATACAAGGCTGGGCTGGGAGCTGGAGTTACTGCAGCATTCTGTGTTCTTTGTGCTTCTCGGTGCTGCGACTGCCTTCCCTTTGCAAGGTATTAGTAGAGGAGCACTGGTTTTAGCAGTGACAGTGAACTTGTTTTATTCCAGTGTCAATCAGTCTTACAGGTTTCATTCATTTACATTTCAGTTTGTGGATGGCTTGATTTGATTGCTTGTGGAAAGACAGCTAAATTTAGCAAGCTGCTGTTCTGATACAGGACCGTGGTGGTGCAGAAGTTTTTCATCAGTAGCTCTCACCGTAGTTGTTTTTTCCTAAACTTGGTTGCTGTTCTAAGTGTCTTCCAAGCATGGAGGTGGTTCCAGGTGAAAGGAGCTTGCGCTGATGTTTCAGTGCAGTTATTTTCTGCTCAGGCCACGTGCAGTGGGAGGTGGAGCAGTCTCGAGCAGGGCATGTCTCTTCAGTGGACCTTACTGTGAAAGGGCCCTAAGGGGAGGGCTTCCCTTCTTGGTTTGGGAGAACGCCATGTTCCATTCCCTGTGCAGTTCAAAACAGCTCTTTAAAATCTGCTTTGGCTAAACCAGGGCACAGAATATTGCTGTGTCATTTTCTAGCAGTAACAAGTACTGCTGAAGTAACTTACTGCTAGCTGTTGTGGCACCAGGTAGAAGTGCTCTATAGGAAATCTTGAACACCTCCCAAGATACGTTGTTTATTGGTCTTTCAGTAGAGAGAAGCATGTTTTGATCCGAAGTAAACTTCAGCCCTTTTACATACCCTGTGGTTTTCAGGGAGTATAAATGAACATTGAGTGAGCTGCTCGTGGAATGCCCGAAAAGCTGTGATCTGGGACCTCTGTGGATGAGGCTGGGATGTCTCATCTGCATTGCTATCTTTTATTTAAGAGTGAATTCCCATTGCACGGTTAAACCTAAAAACAACCAGACAGCCAAACAAATAAAAGAAGCAAGCAGCAAAAACAACCCACCCACCTTCTTAGGGCAATTCTCTGCTGCTGCTGCAGACATTAGTAAAACAACAACGCAGAAATTAAGATAGCTAATTACCTTTTTAAGTAGGTGTGAACTTTCCTCTGTGGAGAATTATATAGGCTATGTTATAGGAAAGAACACAGCATTAAAAATAGCTCTGCTCTGATATACAAATTACATATTTTCTCTCATAAAATAAGAGAACACCGTGTATGCCTTTGATTTCACTGGGGATCTGTTCCTAGCAATAAAGAGCGTACAGAGGTCACTCTACCACTGGTTTTATTTGGTTTGAAAAATATCAAATAGTTTGTCCATATGGTCTTATGTTACCTAATTGCTTCATGTAAAAAGAATGTAGGGTTGTGTATCTTAACTCCATGATTTGTGTAGCGTTTTAAGAAGGAACTGTTTTTGTGGGATTTAGGATTACAGCAGCTTAATGCTAGGGGATACTGTTTGCACCCAGGTTCACACAAATATCTTGGTATTCTACTTCTTGTTACAAGAGCTGACATGCAGGGCAGCTAGTGTCAACTTGTTCCGTGTCATTTAAATATGCCAAGAAGGCAAGAGTTCTTTTTCTAATGGTGCTGCCGGAAGGCTGAGATTTTTGTCACTGGAATTTATTTGCATTAAATTAACAAAGCTTTTTTTCCCCTTTTTCAGGCAGATTCCAGATTAAAAGCTCTTAATGCAACATTCAGAGTGAAAAACCCAGACAAGTAAGATTCCACATCCTTCCTCCCTCCCTTTCCCCTTTTCAGTTACAACTGTAACTTCAGATGACAGCCTATTCTATCTCCTTAGAATAAATTCAGAAAAGAAAAATGATCTTTCTGCGCCTTAGTTCTAAACAGAAACTCAATAAGGAGGCAGTATGAATAGATTTGATACATCCTGTTGCTAGAAGCAGGAAAATGCCACTGCTTCATGGAAAGTGAGTCCTTCCTTTTAGCTAGATTAAAAGCTTGGGAGGGTAAAATAGAATAAAAACATACCCAACACCAGACCAGAGAAATAACTTCGTAATATTTTTTGCTTTCAATGAAATCTTTCCAAACATGAACAGAGTACAGATTGATAGGAGGTCTTTCCAGAAGTCTGCTAGTGTACAGATGCGTGTGTCTAGATGCATGCGTGCTGGTGCTGTAGTTCGTAGTTGTCTCCAAACTACCAGATTTCATGGATGCTTGTGGAGGTCTTGAGGTCATTTCGCCTCTGCTGCAATTTGGGATGCTTGGAGACGGGCACTGAGAGCAATCCGGTGGATCAAAAACCTGGTCAGAAGGATAAGGATGAATAATGGAAGGATAATCAAACCCTCGGTGGTGTGAGGAGGTTAAAATGAGTGCCTGCATATGTAATAGTTAGAAACGTTAGTAAGCAGCAGTAGGATGAAGAGATCTTGCTGATTTCCATTTATAAGTGTTAGACACACCTGCAGAGCCCTCATAGGTCATTTTGCTCTCCAGCAGTGGCAATAGGACATGCTCTTTAGGGACAGGACATGTGCCTGACTTTCTGTTGTCTATTCTCTTTATGCTTCCCCAGTACCCGTGGGCACCATATCAAGGGTGTTAGAGGGTACCTACCTTTCTGAACCTCTTGGTATCCATTGGCAGATTTCTATGCGTTGGTCCAGGCCCTCTTTTTGGGATTTGCTGATAGTGTTTATTTTTGCAGCCTCCTGTGGCAGCAAGTATTTTAGCAAGTATTTAATGCATATGAGCATTTGTGAATGAGGTCATGGCAGTAATAGGTGAGGTTGTCCCCGCATTTGAGTCCCTATATCTTTTTTGTTTGTGAGCAGCAGGAGTTTGCTTTCCCTTCTTATGTGATGGGAAAGCTTTGCCGGTAATCTGCCCATAGGTGAGAAAGGCTGGTTAATACTGAGATGAGAAATTCACTGATATCTTTCAAGGCAACGTTTCAGAAAGCAAAGCTGTTGTTGAGATATGGGTTGGTAGAAAGCACGAAAAGAGTTAATGCAAGGAAAATAGGAGGAAGGAATTGTAACAAAAACAATCCCTGAGTATCTGACTTCACAGTGCTTAAGAGATACAGCACCTGCTTTCTATTGTGTTCTGCCACCTACGCGACTTCCAAATTGAACACTCAGTTACAGTGGCAAGCTATTTTACAAGTTGTTTAATAACCGATGAGTGTATCCTGTATTTGTTTATTAAAAGGCTCTCCCTGACTGTAGCATGTGAGGCTTGACAGGAGGCACAGTGCTTTGTTCTGCCTAGCACAGTAATGCCTGAGCTGCCTGCAGTCTGACTCCTTACCCCTTTACATTACCGTTGATGGTTGTATGAGTGGGTGGTAAAGAGGCTTCAGCAAACGCGCCTTGCAAAACTGCTGGCACTGCTGTGTGGAGTGTAGGTGTTCTGCCTATGTCCAGCTGCCTGAACCAGCAAGGGTCCAGGTGAAGAACTGCTGCAGCTGCCAGTTCAGATTGTCCCATGGTGCTGTGGAACTACGCCCTTAGCTTAAAGCAATGTGAGGAACTTTAAACAGCTGAAGCAATACTCTTGGAGGTCAAATGCGGACTGGGAATTAAAGTTCCTCCTGTGTGAAGCAATTAATATCTTTTCTGATGGGACTATATAGTGATAAAGCTTTGGCATTCTGATTGTCAGAGGTGAATTTGCAGTCTATGTCCTACAGATGTCTTTTGAATTCACACCTATCTTCTTTTATACTTTGCTCTCCTTTGGTACTTTGAATCAAAACAGAGCTTTCTTCTTGGTGAAAGATTTCTTTAGAAAACGCTATGTTGTTTCCTAAGGCAGACTTAAAAACCAAAAGCAACAAAAAAGCACCAAAACACAAAAACCCCTCTTCATCATAAAACAGGCAAATGGCACTGTCCTTGTAGTACTGTCCTTGCTGATCTGGAGAACTACTGAGTAAAGTGCCCAAAGTAAATAACTTGTATGGAAATGCCATCTACCGTAAATGAAATACTCTTCTGTGCCATTACCATAACATCTTTCTGCAATGAAACTTGTTAATTTCCCATACGGAGCTGTGGACTGATCAGTTTGTCGTTTGTATCTGAAGCTCTGGTTGGTTGCTTAGTTCTTCAATACGTGGACTTGTTGCTAGTGTTGCAGAACCAGTAAAACCAAGGGAAGAGAGCTAGACTTGCTTCAGTAGCTGAGTGCCAAAACCACGTCTTGGTTCACAGCTTCTTTTCTTACAATGCACTGGGAAGTAAATGCCTCTCTATATGCCTCTCCAAGCTCAGTTTGGAAATTAGGTGTTCCTATGGTTATTTTTTTACATGAGATTTAAGTAGTGCTTGAGCAAATGCTTGAGAAATCAATGTTTGATCTGCAACACCACCAATCTCTTAAAAACACTTCTTCCTGAGAGTTGGCATTAAGACTCAGTCTATAGGAAACATTGTGCAAAAACCAGTTTTGCTTTGCTGTTCAGAGCCAATAAAAAGGCAGCTTGATCCTAAGGTGATGGTTTTTATATGGGGGAGGTATTGGTATGGGAGATGATGCATTGCTGCTGGAGTCCGGGATGCTGAAAGTCATTCTGGGTTCCTCACTCTTCAGGGAGCACAGCATTCCTAAAAGCTTTCTTGCCACAAAACGGAGTAAATAACACCTTTCATTATAAATTTCTGGAGTGGGAAAGGGAGTCTTCCTGAGCTGTGAAGGCATGCTTTTTCATCTTTTGTTCTTAGTTCAATTATTCCACATATCTTCGCTGTTTGTGTCTGCAGCTGTCTGACACGCTGCCCTGCTGCATATTTTATAACGTGTAAACTGAAAAGATGGCTCTCAAAACCCCACTGTGCAGATCAATGACTATTTATTTTTCCCATACAGTTTCTCTGCTGGCTTTTAAATCTTTTTATGTACTTTAACCCTGTGCGTGTCACGGGCTTATAAAAGATGCTCCTCGGAGATCAGAAATATTGGAAATGGTAATAAAACTTCTACTTCCTGAGCGTAGGGAAGAGTTTTTCAGGTGAGGGCTTCCTGGCAGGGGAAGAAGTGGTGTTAAATGAAAAACCCTGGGATTTCATACTTGGTCACCCAAAGCAAGTGGCGTGACTCGTTTCAGTAAGGCCTCTTAGCCACAAACTATTCTGATGTACAGAACCTGGCTGTGTGCATGCAGAGGGGTTGAAGTCTTTTTTTTAGTGTTTGAATATCAACTTGGAAGGCTAACTCTTCAGTCTCCCATTCTTTAGTTCTAGTTGCATTCTTCCATGTTACTGATTTGCTAATTTTGAGATCACTGTACCTAGTAAGCTAGGTAAAGCTCTTTCTGGCTTTCTACCTAAATGAAATGACAGGTTGAGGGAGCTGGGCTTACTCAGCCTGGAGAAGAGAAGGCTGCGGGGTGACCTCATTGCAGCCTTTCAGTACCTGAAGGGAGCCTATAAACAGGAAGGGAGCAAACTCTTTGAAAGGGTAGATAACAGCAGGACAAGGGGGAACGG
>PPHD01026767.1:0-11361 GCA_002909625.1 Bambusicola thoracicus
GTGGATGCCCCGTCTCTGGAGGTGTTCAAGGCCAGGTTGGACGAGGCCCTGGGCAACCTGGTCTAGTAAATGGGGTGGTTGGTAGCCCTGCCCAGCAGGGGGGTTGGAGATTCATGATCATTGAGGTCTCTTCCAACCCAGGCCATTCTGTGATTCTGTGTGACCCCCATCCTCATGTAATCCAGGGAACTTGTAGAAAGAAAATGTCAGTCTTTAACGTTGTCCTCTGTAAGCATTTGCAACTAATTACAAAAGCTGCAGCTAACATGAGAGCAGATGATAAACTCCTTGAACAGGTCTCTGAAGACTGTATTAGAAGCAGATGAGTCACAGTTGCACCAGCTGATTGCAAAGAAGTGGGTGGGAGGGGAAGAGGCCATGTACTTTGTTCTTCAAGGTTCGAATAAAAGAACTGTCAGCAGGCCCTGGAAATGAGCAGGGGTGAGTTTAGACTGACAGATCTGCAGCAGGGAGATGGAGGCACTTGAGTCAGAAAAATGAAGCATGAGTTTTTGAGTCAGTTCACACCTTGGAAACATCCCATCCCAACAATGAGAGTGGGAGATAGTTGAGGAACTGCTGGGTTGTGGAGCTATGCAGTTTATCACATGGAGTGAAAGATTTATTGGTCTTGCTGATTGTGTGCAGCTTCTTGAATATAAATGTTTGGAATTAGAATGGACTTTGATTTGAGTCAAATTAGTAAATGTATTTAAGTTCCAGCATTTAAGATTGGGGTGAAACTATCTACATATGTGGCTCAATACCCCTCGCTTGCCCCATGATCTTACAGAATCCGGAGTGTGTTTTATTTGTTTTGCAATGAAACTGCATTTATTTATTTATTTATTTATTGTGGAAAACTCACAGCACTGGAAGCTGAGTAAATTCCTTTCCTCATGTTGCTTTTCAGCCCAACTGTAACTCAGAGAATCATAGAATTGTTTGAGTTGGAAGGGATCATTAAAGGCCATTTAGTCCAACTGTCCTGCAATGAACAGGAACATCTATATTTAGATCAGGTTGCTCAGAACTTGGTCCATCCAGTTAATGTGTTACAGCACTAGATCAGATTAGATTTGTCTGCCGTGTGAAGCAAAGCTTTGGTCTGTAGTTAGTTCCTGAGGCTTAGGGATAAATGTGGCCATGTGAACAAGAGCTTCTGCAAGTGCTGCTCCACTGATGGATGATGTTTCTTGTGGGTCCCATTAGTTTGCAGTACTCCACTGTAAACGGCTCTTTGTATGATTTGTGCTTTTTAATGATAAGTGCAACCACAAACAGTGATATGCTACGTTTAGAGATTATAGTATTTGGCAGTAATATGGAGGGTGGTGCACAGGGTTTAGAAGATACAGATATGCGTAGAATGTGGTCTTAAGAAAGTTTTGCATGTCTTGTAAAATTCACCCAGCTTAGACTACATAGTGTTTTCTGCTCCACATGAGGACATAATGCACTTCGCATCTTTGACACACCTTGCAAGGGCTTTTGAGACATCGCTTGGCCTTTTGAGATGTGCATCTTAGCTTGCTACTTTTGGCATGCCATATGATACATAAAGCAGACTACAGTCTTGCAGATAGATGGATAGTGGAGGATGGAGAGCCATTAGTTAAGTTCAGCATGGAGCCATGCATTTCTTATTATGAAAATAACAAGCTATGGAGGACTCATGACTGGGGGATGAAGACATTGTGAGAATGTAGTCTTCTTGCAAGACAGAAAAGCAGTCCACACTGGTTGATCTGGAAAAACAATCACAACATTCTAGGGCAGGTCAAAACAATTCAGACAGACACATCATCAATAACTGATTATTTGCAGCTAAAATTAGACTTGGAATTGGCATTATGTATCTTAATTAAAACAAAGCTATCTTTATCAATAAGCTATGACAACTTTGAGGAGACATTTCCTAGCGAATGTTAATTCTTCAGTCGCTTTTGATTAGTAGATGGGATTACATTAAAATCGATCCTTCTCCTGAGGTCCATTTGGTGCTCTTCCTCAGTATTGAATTACATAGCTGGCCTTGTTCCAGGCACAGGTCCCGCATCGAGACAATGAAATCACAGCCACAGAGATGCTCATTTGTGTTTTACAGTATGTCATTTATTTATTACAGTGGGCTCAGAAGACTTAGCACCTTGGTGAGATGTTATCTTAGGCTTCGGATCTCTGTCAAACTTTATTACTTTCTTTTCAGTTCAGTTTGCACATAGCTGGCTTTTGAGGATCAGAGGGAAAAAGGTAAGGCAGGAAAACAATGTCTTAAAATGTAGGTGTAGTGAGATTTTCCTGGGTGCACAAACTGAATTTCTGAATTTCAGTCTGGGATGAAATGCTACTGGAGGAAATCAGAGAAATGCATTACCTTGGAAGGATATGGGCCTTTTAAAAAGATGTCCCCATCTGCCTCACGTGTGGGCTTTGGACCACCAACCCCGAAAGAAGCTATCCCTAACTTGTGCTAAGTTACTGAAGTTTTTCTTTTAGGGTCCCTGTGAAGCTGGTGGGATTCAATGACATTGGTCCTCACTGAGCAGAGAGGAGCTCTCGTGTCTTTGTTTTCTGTTTCAAAGTTGTTTCTTAAAAATTGAGTGTAATTAAAGCTATGAATAATCTTTCCTAGCGAAACTGGAAAAGCTTCATAAAAAGTAGCAGAGAAAAGCTGTTGGCAGCCTGAAAAGTGTAAGAGCTGGACAGCTTTCCATTTTACTCCCTCCCACCTTTCCCATCTGTAGCTCCTGTCATCAGTCAACAAGCCAGCCAGGAGACGGTGAGAGCTAAGCGGTGTGCATTCCCTTAAGGTTCAGGACTACATCTTTCCTTTCCTCCCTGATATCCTTTAATAGTCAGCATGCTATGTTCCCTGACCTACGCAGTTGCGATCTGGAAAGCTATCTTGCAACACCTGACTGGTTCGGTGGCACTTGGAGTTATATGAGCATCTCTTGAGAATGGGAACTGGTCTCTTAACTGAGCCTATAAGCTTAGTTCTAAGCCTGCCAAGGCTGAAATCTGAAGTGGAAACATATATATAGTTTAGACAGGAAAAATAAAACACTATGGGATTACTTACACTGTTGTAAACAATATTCTGTATCACTTTGTTTATGTGATTTGGCATCTCTAGTAGAATTAATGCTCTGTGATGTTGCTAAGAAGGATGCTGTGCCAGAGTGGAATGGAAGTAAATGGGGGTTGAAAGTGACTGATATTACTTGAAATGAGGAATATGAGAGATACACAGCAGCAGACTAATTATGTAGCTTGTCTTTATTTTTTTAAGGAAGGTCACATTCCTGAGTTTACTGTCAAATGGGAAAGTCAGTTTTTCACTGTCTTGGATCTGATTATTAGTAGATAACAGGTTTATCTTTATATACCTGTGAGATGTGGTAGGAGTTTCTGAACAAGCAAGATAGACATAATATCTACTGTTTTGTAGAATGAATCCCTTGTGAAGATTCACCTTAAATATAAGTTCAATTTTATTTACTTGATTTCATTTATTTATTTATTTATTTTGGTAGCAGTACCTAGGGTTCAAGGTAGATGATTTCTCATCTTCGACTGTCATTCAGCCAATATCTCACCTGTAATCCAGGTTGTGCAAATTCATTAACAGCAATACAACATTTCATGTTTCCTGGAACTACGCAACATTCTGGGAGGTGAGGTAACTGCATTTATTATTTTTGTTCTTATTTTTATTTTTAAACAGTGATCCTTTAACACAAGAGAAAGTAGCCTTAATTAGACTGGCTAATACACAGATATGTTAACCAGCTCTGCAAACTGAAGTTGATGATAATAATTCTCTGTTGGAAAGATAACGTGAACACAAACATATGTTGTTTCAAAACATGTCTTCAGCAGAATTATAGAATCATAGAATTGTTTGTATTGAAATGGACCTTTAAGAGCATCTATTTCCAACCCACCGCTATGGGCAGGGGCACCTCTCACTAGATCTGGCCCCATCCAGCCTGGCTTTGAATGCTTCCAGGGAGGGGGCATTCACAGTCTCTCTTCAGCAACCCGTTCCAGTGTCTCGCTACCCTCACAGTAAAGAATTTCTTCCTAATATTTAGCCTGAATCTATTCTCTTCCAGTTTAAAGTCACTTCCCCTTGTCCTGTCACTACCTGCCCTTATAAAAAGTCCATCCCCAGCTTTCCTGTAGGCCTCCTTCACATACTGGAAGGCTGCTGTAAGGTCTCCCCTGGCCTTCCTTTTATCACTGATGTACCTGTCAATTTCTTCTTGTTCCCCTTTATATCACTGGCTAGATTTAATTCTGTCTGAGTTTTGGCTTTCCTAACCTTATCCTTAGCTGTTCAGAGAGCCTCTTTGTAGTCCTCCCAGGTCACCCATTCACGCTTCCGCTCCCTGTAGACTTTCTTTTTGTGCTTAAGTAAGTCCAGAAGCTCCTTGTTGATGCACAGAGGCCTCTTGGTATTCTTGTCTGCCTTCCTTTTTCTTGGGATGCACTGCTTCTGGACTTGGAGGAGATGGTTCTTGAGTACTGACCAGCCTTCTATGGACCCCTCTTCACTCCGGGGCTTTATCCCATGTCACCCTGCTAAGCAGTTCCCTGAACCATTTGAAATCTGCTCTCCTGAGGTCCAGAGTAGCAAGCTTGCTGTATACACTCTTTGATATGCTAAGGATCTTGAATTCCACCATTTCATGGTTGCTGCAGCCAATACTGCTTCACATTACTCACCATCCCCTCCTTGTTGGTAAGGACAAGGTCTAGCACAGCAGGTCTTCTTTGGGGTTTCTATACAACTTGGAAGAGGAAATTATCATCAAGACATTCCAGGAACCTCCTCAATTTCTGGTACCCTGCTGTGTTGTCCCTCCAACAGATATTGGGGTGGATCAAATCCCCAAAGGACCATGTTTTGTGAATGCAAAGCTGCTCCTTCTTGCTTGATCCCCACGCTCTGTGCATTAGTGTGCAAGCATTTGAATTGGGCTCCCATTGAATGGAGTTCCCTTATCCTGTACCTTAGGTGCTGTATTACTAGTCTGTGGTCTAGCTCCAGGCCCAGGGCATCCATTACCATCATCAGCTTCAAAGTGGGATGGTTTGAGGATCCCCTTCCCTGGCAACTCTAGTTTAAAGCCCTCCTGTTAAACTGGAAAGCAAGTAGCCAAAAAAGTTTGTTGCTGTATTATGCTGAGAGAAACCTCCCATGCAAAATGGAAAAAAATGAAATAGGATACAAACAAAAGTACAGTACTATTTGAAAAAGTCGTTCTGATTGGTTTATGTATTTCAGATGTCTTTGCAAAGCTGTGGAAAACTTGCATAATCTTGTTTCTTCTGTTCATTTTGGGCTTCTACAGTGTTGCTTCTTGCAAAATAGGGGCCTTTCCACACTGTGTCTCCAAAGACCCTGTGGTGTACATCTGAGCTATGCTTTCTTGGGACACTGTCTCATTTGACTAGTTCATTTTGTTGTATGATAGCTGACAAGGAGGATGAGGAATGTTGAATTTTCCTTTTTTATTTCAGTTTCTTCATTCTCCTGTGGCTAAATCTCTCCATGCAGAGAATTTTTTTTTTTTAATTTTATTTCATTTTCCTGGATGTTAGTGGATTTCTCCTGACTCAAAGAAAGCTTTCAGTAAGCAAGCCGGTTCTATTTTTGTGCCTACCTTGCTGTGTGCAAGTTGGAAGTTGTTTCTTACTGCAGCAAGCTCCCTACTATTGTGATGAGCGTTAGAGCCTTGGGGCTTCCACGCACCTGAACTACGTGGCTGCATTCCACATACTTGTCTCACCAGAAAAGACTCCTTCTTACAGTGAAAAAGGGTGTTTTTCAGCCCACTGGTTTATGTGAGGGACTGAGGGGAGGCTGCAAATCTTTGATTGCCACAAATCAACTAGTAGATCTTTACATGCTTTTAAAGCCAGTGGATCTGTTTGATTTTACTAGAAATTTGAGGAAACGCATTTTGGGAGCAATCAGTCCAGTAGTGCCAACTCAGTATCTGACAAACAACATGAAGTAATATCACAAAGTAAAGCACAGTGATTTGAAGCATGTCGTGGATAGCAAAGTCTCATTCCCTGTGGGTTTGCTTGCTCAAACTTATGCACTATTTTTGCACTCTTAACTGGAACCCCCTCTGCTTTGGGGGTTGTGCATCCAAAGTTGGGTTAGGCTGACACTGGGCTGGAATTGCCATGCATCCAGGTTGATCTCAGTATGAAGTTTTGTCTGAAAAAAGAAAAAGAAATCATCATCTTGCAAACAAGATCCATGTATAAAATTACTCATACCTGGTGAGCCCAGCTTTTGCACATTGCATTGGAAGAGCATGTATAAGGCAAGTCATACAGCCTTTCATTTGGTATTTCATTAGTAGAAGAATAATTTTACTTTATTTCTTGTCTAGTGAGACAGCATTTTAGTTGAGCTCACTGCTTTGACATACAGAAAAGAAGTATTTCTTAGGACTTTATCAATTCAGTACACCACAGTAGATAATTTCCTTATAATCTCTGTAGTTTCTGAGCTACATTAACACTGTTCTTCCTCTGCTAGTGATGAGAGTTGTTAATGGATCTGGGGTAAGGCAGTCTGGCTGGTGCCCAAGGGACTCTGTAGATCAATGTAGAGAGAGGTGGCAGCACTATGTGGTCAGTTAGTTGTCAGTGATTTTGATGATATTGTTCAATACGAGAAAAGTAAAAAGTTCAGGGCCTACTCTGAAGCAAGAATTAAATTTGATGTCCATTGTAAACATCAGTGATAACTATCAGCGTAGTGAAAATATAAGGAGTTTCAACTAGTTATTGATACTTTAAGTTATTCAAATCAGGTGTGAAAAGCAGAGAAGCTTTTCTTCATACCTCCTTTCAGCTGCAGTATTGCTAAAGCACCTGAGATGGACACAGTCAGTGATTACAGTCAGTCACTGAGGCAGATAAGATGCTTCTTGACTGGTCTGCTTACCTAAAACAATCTGCTGGTGCTTAAATGAAACAAATACTGCTACAGAAAGTTCTTTTGTCAAGACAGGGATTCTCTGAAGTAAGGTCAAGTTATGTATTGGCTTGAATTAGACCAGGATTTCACCTGCTAGTTTTTCAGAATTAAGCCATCTGATGCTTACTGTTGGACAACCAGTGGCTTCTGCAAGAGCCACAGATGGGGGTTGAATATCTCTGTAACCATTTCAGACATGAAATTCTTTTTCAGTTTGTGTGCATCCAGAAATTTTTTAATTATAGTACCCAGCACTTACAGCTATTTACCTCTTCGAAGTACTGCACAATTATTAGCAAATTAATTACTGCTTCATTACCCTGTGAAATAGCCTGATAGTTATCTGATTATAGGACAGTCCTCCAGTGAATGAGAATAACCATGTAGGTTATAAGAATAGGTCACGTATTGTAGAAAACTCAAATAAATGTTTACTAAAAGCTGAAATCACCTGTCCTGTCTGTTCTGGACCAGACTCTGAACAACCTGATATAGCTGTAGGTGTCCCTTTTCTTTGCAGGGGAGTTGCAGGGAGACTGGATGACCTTTAAGGGCCCCTTCCAACTCAGACAATTGTGTGATTCTATGATTACTTGGATTGCAAAATGTATTTGCTACCATACAAATCCTGTGATATGGCAGATGATTTGAGAACAGGAAGAGTGAAAGGATGTTTCTGCAGTCATAGCAGCAGTCGTGGGAGCTGCTTCTGTTCACTTGGGAATGCATTTTGCTGGGAGTGGCTTAATAGACAGAGTAATGTCTTCTCTGCAATCTTCTCCAGAGAAATGGGAATGGAAATGCTGTGGTTGAAAGGAATAATATCTGAAGTGTTGCAATTAAGAGGAAGGTTTGAGTGGACCAAAAATCTGACCTATCTTTTTGGAAAAGGGGAGCTTCCATTTAATTAGTATTCTTTCTTTGCCTTCCACAAATTTAAGTATTTCCTTCTAAGAAAATATGATCTAATGTGAGGATTAATTAGACTGTTAACCACATTTATCTCCTTTACACACAAGATCATTCCCTGATGAGGGAGGAAAAGGGATGTTTTATAAATAGTAATGAAAATATGGCAATTTAGAAAATTAACATAGTGTAGTAGCTGACACAATTCCTTTTTTTTTTTTTTTTCTATTTATAAGATCAAATATGTTAGGCTGTCAGAGCCTCGAGAGCTAAATGCTGGAAATGATGGACCCCTAGTGCCAAGGCTGTACAAACAAGCAGGAGGAAGAGCTGCTTGCTGAGGGCTAAGAAGAGATCTAAATGACATGGGAATTGTTCTGTGCCTAATAAACCTCCAATTTCTGTGCCCCCTTTTGCAAAGTCTACAAGTTTTAAAATGCAAATGTGGCTGTTTAAATGTATTTATCAACTTAGGAATCTTTAGGGTTTCCACTTGATAGTTTTGCATAGATGTTTTTATGGTGAAGGTATGCATTTAACATTTGAGAGTGATAATGGAACATTTAGGTTATTGCCATGAAAAGGCAGCTTCTCCATCTAATAGTTTCTCATACTTCCTACCTGGGTTGTCTAATGGAGTCCGTACTGATTTGGCTTAATAAAATATTGGGATTAGAAGTCATCAGCTGCCTTGTGAAGGAGACAACCACGCTTCTCTTGTAGGAATTATACTTCATCCTATCTGACAGTAAAGTAACTAGAAGTTATGGATAGAAGAGACTAGCAAACACCTGCTTAGTTTCAATCTCTGTTGAGATTATAGGTTCTTTTTTTGAGATTGCATGTTCCAAACTCATTCTCTCCTTAGTCTTTTGTTCATTTCTCTCCTTGATGGATTTGTTCTCATCCTTTGAAACTATTTTTTTTTTTCTTCTTACAGTAGGTTATGCATCTGTTTTTCCAGTACCGCATCTCTGATCTCTGACTTTCAGTTGGAGTTTGTGCTAGAGACACTGAGTCAATGATTTGACCACTAGATGCCCTTGCCACATTTGTTCCTTGCCACTAAAATAAGACTGACAGCATGTCTCTGTGCTTTTCATTTAAAGGAATGGATCTTCCTAGCTGGCAGTACCCTGTAGTAAAAAGGATGGTTGGACTGTGAACATTGTTTATGCGTATGAAATTATCTCATTCAAAAGATGTATGTAAGGTTCTGCTTTATGGGATTAGGAATAAAATCCTCATTTTTTTTAGTTTATTTTAGCACTTTAAAATTTAGCATTTTGATTTTTTTTTTTTTCAAAAGGTTAATGCAGACATGTTGAATAAATAGTTCTGTACATCGTATTTATATAACCCTTTTTCTGGACCATATTCCAGGTTTTCTTGATTTTGTATTTCTTATATTTCCTCAGGAGAGACTAATTCTATGTTAATTACCATATTACGGTTGACTCAGTTAACAAATATGGTTTGTGATTTATATAACTTTAACAGCACTTTACCTGTTAACTTTTTAATGGGATGTTTAATTCCATTAATCCTAAATAATAATAATTATAAAAAAATTCTATTCAGCTCACTGGCTAAATTTCTGTTTTTCCTGTTGTAGAATACCCTAGCAACTCTCCAGGCTCCACCAACTTTTAAAAGCAATGGGTTACTTAGGTGCACATGGAGGCACCTGAACTCAGATATGGAGCCGAATCCCCATACAGGGAATCTTTCTCTTGGTTTTGTTGTTGTTGTTCTTCCATATTGACTTTGAACACCATTTTATGAGTATTTGATATAATCTTCATAACATGGTGTTACCAATAGATATACTGCAATTACTTCATCCCACGTTTCCCTATGTCCCATTGTGTTATTGTTTTCCAGCAATGGTGATATGTGCGTTACCTATGAGTTTCATAATTTGTTCCAAATTCCAGTAATGTTCCCCTGACTTTTTGTCTACCAAAACCATCTTGATCTTATTCATTTTAGTCAGATTTTAAAAAGAAAACAAATTCTCAAAGTCCTCAGATGAAGCTTGGATGTATCCTACTGAAGAACCACACATTTAGTCTTTAAAATGGTCTTTCACTGTTTGATCTGTAGCCTTTTTTTTTTTTTTTTTTTTTTTTTTTGGTGAATTTTCTTGTTTGGCTATGCTGTCTGATGAAAAATATTTAAAAGCTACATCTGCAGCAGAGAATAGCATAAAGATCCCAGTGTTGATCTGTCTCTGAACTGATAGACTCTGACCAAGTCATACTTGCTTTTGTAAACAATCATGCTGTCTGCAGTGTTAATATATACCTTATTTAGTCTATGAGGACTGAGAGCTGGGGCTCTTCAGCCTGGAGAAGTCTCTGAGGAGACCTTATAGTGGCCTTCCAGTACCTGAAGGAGGCCTACAGGAAAGCTGGGTAGGGACTTCTTAGAATGGCAGGTAGTGACAGGATGAGGGGAAATGGTTTTAAACCAGAAGACGGTAGATTTAGACTAGATTATTAGGAAGAAATTCCTTAGTGTGAGGGTGGTGAGACACTGGAACAGGTTGGCCAGTGAGGTTGTAAATATGCCCTCCCTGGAAGGGTATTCAAAGCCAGGCTGGATAGGGCTTTGAGCAGCCTGGTCTATAGCATGGGGGTTGGAACTAGACTGTCTTAAAGGTCCCTTCCAATCCAAACCATTCTATGATTTTATGATTCTACATTTGTCTTAGTATATATTGTATACTGTACTTTCTCGAAGCATTGAATATTTTGAAAGACACCCTTATCTGCCTGTTATCAGTCATGTTCAGAAGTGTTTCCAGAGGGAGTTCAGGTCCAGGAAAAAAGATATAATGAGACTACAGTCAAGAAAAACGTGGGTTGGTATTTGTTGTCCAAGCACATCTGCCAGATTCACAGATTGTCAATTCTAAAGCTATTGTGTTAAATATTAGTTAAAGGAAACACTTATGGGTTGAAGTGAGAATGGATGGTTAGCACTTGTGGAAGGCTGTTCAGTACTGCGAGAAGAAAAAAGTATTTCATCCAGTATTATTTAACTTACTCATCAGTAACTTGGAATAGAATGTCTCCTTAGCAAGTCGGAGCAAGAACTGAAACATGGGAAGTTCTGTCTGAATGTGTGGAAACACTTCTGTACTCTGTGGTGACTGAACCCCTTCACAGGCTGCCCAGAGGTGTTGTAGAATCTCCTCTTTGAAGATACACAGAAGAAGCCTGACATACTTCTCTGGGTGTACCTCCTTGAGCAGGGGTTGGAGCAGATGGACCCAGGGATCCCTGCCCAACCTCAGCCATTCTGGAACTATCTGATTCTATTTGAACTAGCCCAAGAAGAATACTATATGAAGCACTTTGCAGGGATTCATAGCTCTATTGCTTGAAAATTTCATTGTAGCCTTTGAGCTAAGTGAGTGAAGAGTGCTATTCATA
>PPHD01026769.1:0-11360 GCA_002909625.1 Bambusicola thoracicus
TGTCTGTGGTGCTCCTGTCCTTGTGCTGGCTCTGGCTGGGATGGAGTTCACCCACAGCAGCCAATACAGTGCTGTGCTCTGCACTTGTAGTTGGAACAGCCTTTGTACCTCCCCAGTGATTGTCTGTGGATAAGCAGTGCTGGAACAGCATGAGGTCTCTCCAAACCCCAAACCCAGCATGCTGGGAGTGGGCAGGAGGGGGGTAGGGGACATGGCCGGGGCAGGTGGTCTAAGGTGACCAAAGGAACGTTCTAATTCACAGCAATACAAGCTGGGAAAAGGGAAGGAGAAGTTCCTGTTAAGAACACATCCATTCTCCCAAACAACTGCCAAGCTTATTGAGGCCTTGCTTCCCAAGGTGTGGCTGAACATCACTTGATGATGGGAAGTAGAGAATAATTGAGAAATAGAGAATAATTCTCTCTTTTTGCTTCCATATGGCCTTTTCTTGTTTTTCTTTTCCCTTTTATTATCTCAATTTGTGAACTTTTTTCTTCCCATCATATTTTCATACTCACTTACCAAAGGGGAATGAGGGAGAGGCCTGGTGGAGTTCGGTTGGTTGTTGGTGTGAAACCACACCTGTTCCTGCTTCTGTTGCTGGAAGCCAGATCCTTGCATAGCAGAGGTGGTACTGCCTGGGATTAAGAACAGTCTATCCCATTAACCAACATCACTTATGCTGAGATGCCTTACGGTTTGATGTTCCTATCCTAAAATTTGGATACTTGACACACTCGTTCCCTTATGGGGAAGTTCTTCCATGACCACAGTTTGTTGAGGGAGGGCAGAAGCGGTGCCGCTGGGGATACCTTGCTCCTGTAGAGTAGCTGCCTGCCTATTATTTCTGCCTTGAGAGTAGAGCAAAGCCGAAGGGGTGGTATGGGGTCTCTGAACAAGATAGTGCAGGTGGCGAAGGTCCATCCTTGTGGAGGGCTCTGGGCAGATGTCTGCATGGAGACCCAGCATGGAGAGCAGCTGTCTCTGCCAGGAGCTGTTGGACATGCGTTGTGTGTCTGGGTACTGTGATTGGTGACTTGGTAGTATAAATGTAATCAGTTGGTGGTTGTTAGTCTCATTTGTTCATCAATGGAATGAAATGCTCTGAGGCAGAGTGCAGGAGGAAGGGATTTGGGAAGTCTCTCTGTCTAGCCAGGAGTGGGAGAAGTTGTACAGCATTTAGCTTCATCGCTTCCCAGCTTTGCCCCCCTCGTGCTGATAGAGTCTTTCTGAAAACACAGTGAAGTGCAAAGTGTGCAGTGGCACCATTGTTACTGAGAATAGAAACATTAAATTGGACATTTGTGCTCAATGAAGGTTGCAGAATTGGAAATTGCGTACACCACTGACTATTTTATTCTGCCTATTTGTGGAAATGGCTAATGGTTGGTTACCCAGGAAACGCTTCCAGTGATTTCTGCTCCAGTCTGTTAAAGCACAGAGCTGCCACTAGTAATGTGTTGCTGTTACTTTTAAGGAAAAGATGGCAAAGGCTGGTGCCTTGTTTGGGGTAGAAGATACTGTGGGAAAGAAAGGAATTCGAGGAATGAAGACATAGTGTCTGAGCTTAGTGCAGACCACAGTATTTTGTATTTGTTTAAGTCACAGTATAGCTTACTCAATGGAAACCTCTTCCTTTGATGAACAAGAGTTTCCTGCCAAAAATGTTAAAGGTGTTCTCCTTCCTTTAGACTTATCTTTCAAGTCAGTGACTGTTCCTGAGATACCGCAATGAATTGCTGACAACTGCTCTTCTTTGAAGTATATTGTGAAAACTGTATGTTGTCCTCAGAAAGTTCCAGGCTGTGAGTGAGGAAAGGAATTCACCGTGGAGTGAGAGGAATACTTGCAGGAGCTTGGAGCTGTTGTGTTTCTGATGCTCTCGTCTCATCTGAACTGCAGCTGTCTTGCTGGAAGCAGCCAGGGAGTTCTGTGGACAGTACTGAAGGGAGTTCAGGTGGCTGTGAGCAGAACCTCTCTTAGTTCCCACTGTTATTTTCATTCCCCAAAAGGGATTTTACAGCCTCTGCTGTGCTTCTCACAGGTCACTGATGACAGCAGATAGGACCTCAGAGCTGTACCCTGCTGCTTCATGTTCTCTGGTGCTTGTTCAAATGAAAAGCTGTTTCTGGTGTATTTTGCTTTGGATTCAGTAACTCTGTTGGGCTAATTTGAGTTAGGAGACAGTCTTCTTGCTGTTATCTGACTTGTGGAGTGCTTGCTGAGCACTGAGGCCCCAGGGAGAGAGTTGCCACTGCCTTCTTCCTGCTTGGAGTTCTGTGGCTGTATGAAGCACGCTTTGCACATATGGTTACCTGAAGGTCTGGTCCGTCACTGGGGAAGTCAGTAAGATGCTTTGATGTCTTTTCTGAGGCTGAAGTGGCACTTAGCACAACTGAAGAGATGAAGTTTTTGTTGGCTCGGCTGTTCTGCCAGGGGCATGGCAGAGAGGTGCAGTGGGCGCTGGGGCCCGATCCCTCTCTAGATGCTGGGACCCTCCCCAAGAGGTAATTTAGATAAAGCAATAATTAATTCTAACCAATAGAGCATCAGGATTGACATATTTGCTCTGAGACTAGAATTTTAGTTTAAAATCAATAGGCATATGTTCTAATAATGGAGTGTAATTGTACTGAGTTTCGAAGAAGTAGAAACCAAAATTTCTGAGAGTTAGGACATCGGTACCTCTACTTGCTATCATTTCTGGTTGCCAGTGCTAAAAACAACAACAAACCTCATCTTGTCTCTTTCTGTAGGGGATAACAGAACTGAGGGGAAAATGCAGCTATTCCTACATTAGGAGCAGCTCAGGAGCCACTGCTTTGCAAGAGAGTTAAGAGATGAGAGTTAAGTACACTACTGCCAAAATTAGAGAAGGAAGCTGTTAGTGGCCTTTCTAAAAGCGTGGTTGTTTGGATTAAAGACTCTTGTGATAACAGCTGTGTTTCTGAAAAAGAATCTTTGAAAAAGATGCCAGACATACGTAGGGGGAAAAGTTCTGTAAACTAAAACCCACCCAAGCTGCCTGTCCTGTTTTTGTACGTGTGTCAGTCAGAAGCCAATATTTTACCTGAAATTTGCACCGTTCAGGGGGTTACCTTTGTGAGCACAAATAATGGAAATTCTTGTGTATAGAAGTGGTGAAGAGATGACTGTTTCACAATACACAATACCTTTCTCTTCTGAATATTGTTTTCTTATAAGACATCAATTTTGTCTCATTACTTTAGTGACACTGAGTGAACGTTTCCTTAATAACAAAAACATGTATGATCTTAAATGATCAGGCTGGTGTATGTTAGATATTGTTTTTAACTAGAAAACAAACCAAAACCCTCAAAACCATGAGGTACTGCGGTTTGCTTTGCTCCACAGTCATTATAAAGTATGCGGAAAAATTTCTGTCTCAACAGAAAAACTCTGTAACTGAAGCCTTAAGCAAACCCTTCTCTCTCTGATAAAATAGTATCGGATCTCTTCTTTCAGATTTATTTATTTATTTATACTGACTGGTGTCTGCAAGCACAGGGGAGGTTGTACCCACTGCATTGTACCCATCTACACACTGTTTTCTCAGTCTTGGTTTTCTTCAGTGGAATTTGTTGTTTTCTTATTTCTTCTGCAAACCGTGGTACTGTTACTGCATATTGGTTTCAGATAGGAAGTTGAGGTGGCTGTGCTTTGCATATGTGCAACTCTCAAAAATACCTGAAGAAAAAAATTATTTTGACTGAGAACTCTCATTTAGCAAATAAATACGTCTGTGGTTATTTTGTGATAATACTCAGGGAGGGTGGTGGCATAGGAGTGGTACAAATGCAGAGAGAGTCTGAAAGCAGTTGCGTTGGCTGATGAAAATCTACCTTAAATGTCTGCACAACAAACCTCTAACTACATGATGAAAGCATTTCCTGACTCTGCTGCCTTCCTATTTTCTAATATTGCCTCTGCAGATCCCTTGAAGTTATTTCTGTTACCCTATAGGTTGCTGGTTGGAGCTCCTCGGGAAAAGGCCTTTCCATCCCAACAAGCCAACAGAACGGGAGGGCTGTACAGCTGTGACATCACATCTTCAGATACACGCTGCACGCGTGTTGTGTTTGACGAAGACAGTAAGTTCCTCAGTGCTTTTGTTTAAAATCATGCAGTTGTCTGATTTTTCTGATCTGGTGCGGTCCTTTCCATTGACTGTATCACACAGTTGCTTCTCTGGGTTTGTACGTAACTTATTTGCATTGGAATGTGATGGAACGTGCAGACACTGCCATCTGTAGACTATCTCATGTATTGTATGAAGAACAAGAAAATTAACTGCTTTATTTGAATCTCCATTGTAATGCTTTGCAGCTGACCCAAAGATGGAGAGCAAAGAAGACCAATGGATGGGTGTAACTGTCCAAAGTCAGGGGCCAGGAGGAAACGTGGTGGTAAGTCTAGAGGTCTTGCTTACTGTAGACCCAAAACACCTTTCTATGTTTTGAATGGTCTGTGTTTCTGTGCTGCCTCCTGAAAGGTAATTTCCATTGCTGTGTTATTGTAATTTCTTAGAATTAAGGACTTAAATGTCTGCTTAGCAAAATAAAATACTTGAGATTGTGGAAGTTTTAAATTGATTTTCTAACTCTGAGTTAGCCTTTCTTTGTAATCTTGGCAACAGAATGGATCTTCGATGTGGAACAGACAATTTATTTTCAGGTTGTCACTCCTCTTTTCATGATACATTGTTTCTTTAAAAAAGCACCACAGAAACAAGGAAAAATAGTTTGGTAAAGTTTAAAAAAGGAGCCCTCTATCATGAGCCTGTTGCCCAGGATGGTCAGCCTTACCTTAACTTTACTGAGGGCCAGCAGCTGAATTGCTCCTACGTATTCATGTAGCTCTGGATGTTGCAACTGGGACTTAGGAGGGAGAGCAATGAAAACTTGTACTAATAATGACAATGCAAGCTATTCTTTCATACGCTACTGAGAGAAAAAGCTTTTGAGATTTAGCAGATAATGTTATTTTTGTAGCTTCGTGGTTCTTTCTCAAATTCACCTCTCATGGTGCTGCAGAATACCAGCTACATCATAAAATGGGGGTGCAGTGAGGCTCCTCCATCTAATTATATTCTTGCAGTTTAACCTTACTTCTTCAAAAACAAGAGTAAAGCAACTTCAGGGCACAACTCTGGGTTATTTATGGCTATAGGGACACTACTAGCTGCTCCAGTCTGACTCAGAACCCAAGGGAGAAAAAGTAGATGGAACCGGTCCTGTTCAGTTAATTCCTCACCAGCTAGTGCCATCTTGCCTGTGATGCGGTTTATGTGCTTCTTAGATGGGCTGAAGGCAACCTGAAGATCACAGTGCAGCTGAGCAGTGCGTAGTCCTTAGCATGGCTCGGAGTAGGGCAGTGCCCTAAGTGAATATTGGCTATGCATCTGCTTTATGTTTCACCTTAGTAGGAGCCACAGAAAGGGAATTTTTCTGTTAGATGAGAAACCTGTCTTGCTTGTGCTTGTCCTGCACTTCCTCCCTCTTAATCTGCAAAGAACACTGCTGTGGAAAGGGTTTGATTGTTCCACCTCTTTTTACAGTGGTTTGGTGGTTACACTGCTTATCCTGGTGGCTCATCATCATTTGTATTTGATTAGAATTCTCTTCCTAGGTGAAAAGTCTAACAGCTAGGTTAAAGAACAGCTCATACTCAGTGCTGCTGCTTTTTTTCATCCCAGTGATGGTTATCCCCTAAATGAAACACCCACCATAAGAAGTAGGAGCAACAACTCTTTCCTCCATTGCCCTCACTGGAAAAGCTTTCAGCCTCCTGCCTATGGTCCTTTTCTGAAAGAAGTGACTTTGGTAAAGGTGGATGGGAGTTGAACCAGCTCCTTGTGTCTTACACAAGCATGTAGATTATTTAACTGTTACAGTTGGGGGGAAACACAGCTAGTTTTTTTTACAAGAGATAGGGTTGTTGTCTACTCTGTTTTTGAAAGAGAGGGATTAGCTATCATTGAAAGCTTTAGGGTGAAAACCCCTGAGTCCCAAAGTAAAGAGGGATTTAACCATGCTGCCTTCCCTGATCAGGAAGTTGATTGCCCTGACTTGGGTCTGTAGATGCTTATAGGGAACTCTGGGCTCTCTGTGCATTGCAGCATAAATGTGTCCACAAGGAGAGCTTTGTTAGCATGAAGTACTGCTTATGGAGACTAGCCTTCTTTGATAACTTGCATGCAAACATACAGAAAGAATTACTATTTTCTATCTTGCAGACGTGTGCACATCGCTATGAGAAAAGGCAGTATGTAAACACAGTGCAGGAAACGCGGGATATCATTGGAAGGTGCTACGTGCTGAGCCAGGATCTCACTATTAAGGATGATATGGATAATGGAGTATGGAGTTTTTGTGATGGCCGCTTAAGAGGCCATGAGAAGTTTGGTTCCTGTCAGCAAGGTGTTGCTGCTACTTTTACTAGAGACTATCATTACATTGTGTTCGGTGCCCCAGGCACTTACAATTGGAAAGGTATGACCTAGCTTCCTTCCTGCTAAATCTAGACTAACCCCCTTCCCATTTCCTCTTAGATTTTTTTGCAAATGGTGCATTGTAAGGTTCTTATTTGCCTCTTTGGCGGGCGGGAAGGGGCAGTAAACCTTATTGGGTTCTTATGATTTTACCTGGTTTTCACTCCTCTATCGATGAAGGTCCTTTAAATATTTATAAAGGATTACTTATTAATGGATAATGGAACTTCACATGTATGTACAGCCACTTTTTCCCTTATTAGTCTTATGGTAGGATTGAGTTCTTGATTTGACATTTTGCACTGTAACAAGTTACTAAATTAATTAGAAGTTATTTGCCCAATCTTTTCCTCTGAATTTGAGCACATTAGATTGCTGCACTGAGATATTTTTTATATCCTTCAGTGTTCTCTTTATTCTTCATGAATTCTGTAGAAGGGAGTGCTTCCCAAATTCTATACTGCAAGATTGCAGAAAGATAACTGAACAGAGCAAAGCTACCTATATTCATATCTAAATCCATAGATATTTACTCAAGTAAAATTCCATGAATAGTTTGACTTAGAGACTGGAACTCTATATCACGAATAGGAAATATTCCAAAACTTGGGGGGGAAACTTAAGATTTTTATTTGTATGTTTATACTGAGAAGCATCTAAGAGGCCTTCTCTTTTTCCTTAGTCAGTTTTCCCCTTGCACTTAGTTACACCAACAGCTGTCAGTGCTTCACTCCTTTAAAACACTGATCTTTAAATCATTAACATTTCTCCCCTTGTACACCTGTGCCTGCTACACGAACCATGCCAAGTCTTTGAGTTAAGCTCTGGCACAAGGTGTACTTGCGTGAAGGTTTAATCTTCCACATATCTGTTCCTGTCAACACAGTCTGACCAAGTACTCAGTTTAGAGTTTTACCTTAATTGCAGAGAAGTGCTCTGATAGTCTACCAGCCATAAGTACTCTTTTACGCCACAGAAAAACGTGTGTACTTGGCAAAATGGTATATGTTCTTATCAATAAAAGGGAAGCACACATTTTATTGAACAACAAATATTATCAGTATAAGCAATAAGTACGTATCAGTATTTTCCAAATATATTCTCCATATTTGCCACAACGGAACAGTATTTTTTGTTTTATTTTGTTGTGTTCATGTGTACTTACCTCCCTTTTAAGAGAGACTTAATGAAATTAAGCACAGTGGGATGAGTGGCATGAGGTCCATGACCAAGTCAGTCTCGTATTTTTGTTGAGAATTCTTTTAGTATCTCATGTTCTCCGGATCATTGCATGACATCTCCATGGAATAGCAAGAAGCTGTGTCACACAGGTTGAGCTTAGAAACTCATGGCCTGTTGAAAGGCTGGTGAGCTAGTCTGTGTTTGTCCCATTTAAACAGCAGTCAGTGTCACATTCATGGTAATTAGTACTAGCTGGGAACCATTTATCTGTTATTTTTCTCCCTTACCATTCATTTGCTTTTATTTTATCATTTCACTTCTTCAGGGGTGGTTCGTGCAGAGCAAAAGAATCAGACATTTTATGATCTGGGTATCTTTGATGATGGGCCTTACGAAGTTGGTGATGAGAGCCGCCAAGATAAGAATCTAGTTCCTGTTCCAGCTAACAGTTATTTAGGTAGGACAAAGTACATATGGTGAATCTCTTTAGGCTTCTTAAACATTTATGATCTTGTCTGATGCAATAATATGGAATGGGAGGAGAAAGCTGTTCACGTGAGGACTCTGTGAAATGTGAATTGTTTGGGATAATGCGCATCTTCCTCCACGTTTACGTATAAGATGGTACTCTGCTGAGGTACCTAGAAGTGCTGCTAAGGGAATAAGATATTTAAGAGTGATAATGAAGACCTACACGTTCTCAGGGAGTGATTATAATCACTATCTAATGGTAAGTACCGTGTTTAGATCCGTAATCCTTAGTCTCAAGGTCACTGCTACGTGGTATCAAAAACTAACATTTTGAGTCATACCAACGTTTGAGTTTCTGAATGTAATTTTCTCACCTGAGTGCTTTTTTTTTTTTTTAACAGAAGATTTTAAGACCACAGTGGCCCTTTTTACAGGCTTTTAAAATACTGTAACATGAGTAATGTTAATGTTTTAAGTGTGTATGTGTGTGTGCGCATTGCAGAGGAGAGTCTTGAGCTTTGTGCAAACATAAAAGCAAAAACATGTCCTTAGGGTAATGAATATTCCTGTACACTCGCAAGATAAATTGGTAAAGAGAATAGGTTACTCTCTATTTGTTAGAATGCCTCCAGTGCAATGTGTAAAGAACATTTCCGCTCTAGTACAGGTTTTTGTCCTGTACTCATCTAGTGCTTTTGGCTTAGGCAGCAGATTTAATTTTGGTAACTCAAAGCTGGAATTTCTGTGTTAATAATGAGAAGTTGAACAAATAGGAAAGATGCTAATATGAAAGCAAGCTGAGTAAAGAGCCAAATTAGAGCTGCATGTCTATTAGAAGAAATAAACTTGAGCTAAATGTGAGTAGTGGTTACTGAGTGTAAAAAAAATCCTAAGAGCTTATTTCAGAAAGGCAAGCTGATGGCCTTTTCATGTGGAAGAGTAGTGCTGTAGCGGTGTCTTTTGCTGTAAACAGTTTACTGCGTGTGTGTCTTCCTAACTGAACTTTTGCAATTTCATAATAAATGCAGTGTTGCATTTATCTAACTATAAATGCTGCCTTTGATTTGTCATAATCAAAACTACTTGAAGGCAAGGCCAGCATTCCCTAGCATAGCTGATCCCTATATTTAGACGAGAAATATATGTGGTTACAGCTGCTGTGTTCAACTACTTTGTCTTTTCAATCTTTCACTCATATGTTTACAGGTCTTCTATTTTTGACAGCAGTATCTGATACTCATCCAGATCAGTTTGTATACAAAACGTTGCCTCCCAGCATACAGGTGGACAAATCAGTGGATGTAATGATGAATAGCTACTTAGGTTTGTGACCACCTCAGGTGGCAGCATCTGGTCACACAATCTTCAGACCTTTAACATGATACTCTCCTTTCCATCCTCATTACAAATACATTGCAAATAAAAGCATGTGACAGCAGGGATTCAGATGAAGAGTAACTTGTAAAATAAGCTGGCTTTGGAGAAGCACTGATTTGTGATGCATTTCTCCAAGCCCTCTCATCTTTCCCACAAAGTGGACTCTTCCTGATTTTTTATTTTTATTTTTATTTTTTGAAACTGTCTCATTGTGGATGGCTGTAATTGAGAATTTCAGTAGTAGTGGTGAACTGTTTCAAAAGGGAGATTACTGTCTGCTGGCTGCTATTTTCTTCCTTGCAGTGTGCATCATCTTACTTTGAGCCTTATCGACTATGTCGGTATATGCATTATATTGTTTTAATGTACCTTTAAATCTATTAACTTTTATAAAGATACTTAAGACTAAATTCATTCAGACGTGTCCTTCAGAGCTGCATTAGATTAAAATTGCCAATTTCGCCACTACTGGATAAAGTGATTCTCAAATACTGTATTACATCATTTAATGTATGTTAAGCATGTACAGTACATCTTGCATGTTTGCAGCAGAGTTTATTGACTTGTACATAGAAGTTTTATAATGATTTTGTTGGAGGTGAAGTACTCAAGCTATATTCAAGTGGTAATGTTTAGTCCTTTTAAGCCGATACGTTTAAAAAAATTATCTTGTATTTACTGTGTGAAAAATGGAGGCCCGAGTGAGCAATGAAATAGCATATTTTGTGGGGGAGATAGCTTAAATGGAACATATTGAAAGAGTGTAAACTTCTAAACATGCATCCACCGGTTCAAAGAGAACACAGAATTGCCAGTATATAATACTCTGCTTTAGAAAACTTCTATTCAACATGCCACTTTAATATAGTAGGGTAATTTTCCTGTTAACAATATGAGAACTAAGTTGTTTGCATTTTTCTCTGTTAAAGGTTTCTCTTTGGATTCTGGTAAAGGAATCGTGTCCCAAGATGAGATGACTTTTGTGTCTGGTGCACCAAGAGCCAACCATAGTGGAGCAGTTGTTTTACTGAAAAAGGAGAAAAATCAGAGAGCGCTTTCACTGGAGCACATGTTCGAAGGAGAAGGGCTGGCCTCTTCTTTTGGTTATGATGTGGCTGTTGTGGATCTCAACAGTGATGGGTATGGCCTTGGTTAACTCATGCTGCCTATGATAGGATAGCAGACTGACTGACTTCTGCTTTGGTTTTTACATTTGAAGTGTAAACAATTTTACATGTTTTGCTGGAGGAAATGGTGAGCGTGTCAGAAAGTCACGCCGAACACAGTCTGTGTTCTTAATTACAGAAATGAGTTGTACTTGAATTCATAAGATTAGTGTTAACAAAGAAGAAATAATACCAAAGGAAGGCCCATAAGTTTCTTGTATGTGATGCAGGGAGTATAAAAGGCTTGCAGTCTTTGTGAATCCTCTGCCAGCTGTTTTTGCATGACTAATTGAAAGTACTTTTTAATCACCTCTGTTCAGCAGCGGGGGTTGACTGTGACCTTGAGAGTACAGTCTTTATCAGTTACTTTTTAGAGTTCTTCAGTACGAGCAATGTTTTTTTTTTCCCCCTTCTTTAAGATGGCAAGATATTGTGGTTGGAGCCCCGCAGTACTTTGATAGAAGTGGAGATATCGGTGGTGCTGTGTACATCTACATTAACCAGCGAGGCAAATGGGAAGGAATAAAACCTATTCGCTTAAATGGGACCACTGACTCAATGTTTGGTCTCGCAGTTGAAAATGTTGGGGACATTAATCAGGACGGATATCCAGGTGAGTGGAAGTGACTAACAGGAGAACGTGCATGATTTTC
>PPHD01026770.1:0-11360 GCA_002909625.1 Bambusicola thoracicus
CACAGATAGTTTCAATAGTAGTGATCTTAATTAGGGAAAGATATATGTATACATTTAATTTCAGCTGAAGGCAAAAAGCTCTCAGAGCTCCATATCTGTTAGAAAAAAAAAAAAATGTAGGAACACTGTAAGCACTGCTCATTTTTGCCTACTTTATCTTTCATCTGTGTAATTTGCTTAGCTGGTTTAGAAGGAGAAATGCACAAACACCTGCATATCAAGCACCAGCCTGTGCCTGGCAGATTTAACACACGAGAATTTCAACAAGAAAATTGTCAGCCCAGACAAAAGTCTGCTGTAAATCCTTTCCCTAAAACCAAATTATATGGAAATTCAAAATAATTGTTAAATCATTAATGCAGTTGATATGTATTCCTTAAGAAAGACAAGCCCAATGGCTAAAGATGACTTGTGCTGAACTATCAATAAAAATCAGATACCAAATTGGATGTAGATTATTTACTTACGGACTCATTAATACTCTAAACAAACTTTACAGTTAACGACATGAGCCTCGAAAACTTTAAATCTCAATAGAATATTTATTATTAACACCATAATTAGATGAGAATCTGATTTGAACTGGGTGAAAAAGAGAAAGACAAACTATCATACTTGAGGCTGTTTGGGAAAAAACTTTTTAAATAGAAGAAAATTTTAAACATATTTGATTTCTTGTGCTTTCATTCTCATAACCAATATTTTTATTTTTATGTCTCATGCTCTGATGAAGTAGTATTTTGAGGGAATCTGAGTGCCTACAACTGGCAATGCTTCTCTATTTCCAGCATTTTTGTACGCATGAACTGGTTTAGACAAAAAGAAATACCTATATTTTTTCATTATTTTTATTACTCTTACGAGGCTGTTACCCTCACAAGAATAGAAAAGAAAGAATTGCCACAACAAATAGGCTGTATCTCTACATGCTTTCCCCACTGAAATGTCTATTATGGCTTCAAAGACACACTCATTTTAGAGATTCTACAGCTGAAGGCAAATCAGCAGATGTCTGCCCCTTCCCCCACATAGTTACTAAAATTGTGCTGACTTCCTTATCTGCCTACATATGGCTTCCAGCCTTTTTCAGCAAAATGAAAAACCCTGTCCCAAAGAGCACACATCCATTTGTATATTACTCTACTCCAGAAGAGTAGCAGACAGGGAGCTAATTATTCCTCCTCTACCCCATATAGCCACAGATGCTATTCTCATCCATCACTCCTATTTTATATTGTTTATTTTGTGTGGGACAAGCCCAGTTCCTTTCTTAACAACATGCTCACTACAAAACTGAATTTACTTTTTGCAAACCACAGGCATACTTCACGTAACAGCTGTCTTTAAAACTAGAGTATTAAATGAGCACTTAGCTATCACTTTTCATTCTTTTCTAATGCCACAGTGAGACATCTTCTAAATTCCTTCAGCTCTTGGCTTAATTTTAAGTATGAAATTATGGTTTTCTCCCCTTTCACAAATACACAGGTGTCTTTAGTGTGCTTGAAAATATGAAGCAGTCCCTAGAGGATGTCCGAAATAAAAGTTATCAGAAGTAAAATTTCATTTGGTCTGCACAACTTCATAGCAAGACATGCGTAAGAATTTCAAAGCTTGCAAAATCCACACAATTACAAGGATCTCCTTGTTTTTAGATAAGTAGTTGTGTGATTGAATGCTCATGGTCACACCTAAATTTCACAGTTGTAATTAGAAACAAGTCAGTACAAGTATAAGAAAGCCTGCAAAGAAGGAAAAACTCAAAGGTTCAAAAGAAAAGTGCGAGTTGAATGACAGTGTGTTTGTACTTAAAAGGGAGACTAACGAAAGGAGTTCAGTACAGTGCCAATTCATTTAGAATATAAACATAAAAGACTGCCAGGGATTCTATAAAAGGGGATGATTCATACCTTCTCTTTCTGTTCTGTCCACTATGATGTTTCTCAACTCTTCTTCATTTTTATTATTGCGTCTACGTTTTTACATCCCTGTTACTTTTATGATGACTATAGTACAAGTTGATTAATAAAACAGATAAAAGCAAGGACATACCAAAAGGTCCACTGCAATGAAACACACCAGATACCTCAATAATCTATTTGCAACAGCATTAAAACCTAGGAGGACATTTTCATAGTACCACATGTTTGAAATCAGTAAAGGTATTCAATTTTAAGAAAGAATAACTGTTTTTCTTTCCTCTGTGAACACAAAAGGATTTATTTAGCATTTATTTAGTAAAGAGCTGCAGCAGTTTTGCTCTCTCCCTAAATATGTTCTTCAATCCTGTAACAGGTTTTCCGCTGTAATCACGCCTAAATCTCCACAATTTAGGCACTTAGGCATAGAAATGCCCAATAAAGCAAGTACTTCCATTAGCAGCAGAACTTCGCAGCTTAGACAATCAACCCTCACATTTAAATTCTGTTTGCTAGAACAGAATCAAGTTGTTTTACCTGCTTAGTACCAACTTTACTTACCTCGGTTCAGGAAGAATACAGCATGATTTGGGCAAAACACATTCTGGTAAATTTGATTATTGCAAAAATCACAAGCAGTTGTGAAAAAACAAAGGCAACGCAACAAATGAGAAATCATACCAGTCAAATTAAACCTACATAGCCAAAATCCTACATTCAGGAACTAATTACAATTTCATTCAGGTGACAACAAACCTATAGATGGTAACTGGTAGAATTCTGCTCCTACATTTCTGGTGGAAACTCAGCGGCTGCTGCATTGAACAGAATTTCCAAAATTAATCTCAATGCTTTTGGAAATGTTGCTTAGTATTTCACACATACTCTCACATCAAATTCAGATCCCACCTGATGAGCTATGTTGAGAACACCTGCTTGGAAGTGTGCTACTAGCTATTCCCAGCACCTGTACACAAAACACTATTAGCAGCATCCACTATTAAGTGCAAGGAAAGCTATCAAAAGACATCTAAGAAGTACTGAGTAACGTTTGTCAAAAGTAACTGAAATATCTTATGCATATAATCACCATGATCAAGATAGGTAGAAATAATACAGATTTGTTTCCTTAAAGAAAGGCTACAACCTTATTCCTATAGCTCACCCATCCTGTAGAAGCAAAGCAGTTGCATTGTAAACAGACGGTATTACACATTTACTATCACATCCTGCCACTGGATTTTCATAGTATTACAAACTCTGGTTGTTACTGTGATCATTTCCCAGTCTCATTAATTGCATCTAGCACCTAATAATACCTGATAACACCTATGCTGCACTTGATAACTTGCTAAATTAAAGGGAAAAAAAAAATACTATTTGTATGCATTTCTTAAGGATACAGAAAAAAACAACAGATAAGATTAGAAAAGACGGCAGATTTATTTAGCCTGATGAATCTCATACATATGCATACTGTTTTTACTGAAAAACTTAGTTCAACTTCTGATAAAAGCAAGGCTTGTTCCGTCATCCCAACCCCTCCTGGCCTTATGAATATTAAAAAACAATAGAAAAATACTTAGAGATAGTTATCACTTCAAAAGGAAATACATACTCACTGATTATTTCATCCAACCATTTTACAACTTAAAAAAGCTTTTTTTTCAATTAGTTAAGCATTTTCTACAACACTTTGGATATTTCATATTCTTTGTGTTTCTTCCTTTATTGGTGTAAAAAGGATTTATCATGAAAGTACCATGAGATCTTCTCAGGAAGAAGCATTTTGTGCTTGGACAGGACCCAGTTGGCTCTTCACTACTTATTGAACAATGATTAACAATACTGGAAAGGGACACCTCTCTAGTGTGGTGTAAATCAAAATTTGCTATTTCCTAGCAAGCATCTCTGTATGCATATGGTACACCCAAAAACCCTGCTGCCAGTTCCATGCTGAGCCGTTCCCATTTTCCATCCAAGTGTTCAGCTAAGCGCACCTGCTGCCCTGCAGTCCTGTTGCTGCTGGCAGTGTTACATACCACTATATCACATGCTATGTTGCTCAGTGGAGAAGAGAAACATTTAACAGTTTACCAGCTGGTTTAGGCAGAACACTACTGCACAGCAATAGCCTTAGGAGGATGGAACAATGTGTGGTGCACCGCTTTGAAAGGCAGTTCTCCACATCCTTAGATTAGTTCTCCAGCCATTTCAAAATTTCACTGCTTTTGTCAGGGGTATAATTTCCTTGAAGTTAGCTCTCTTAGTCACCTGCTACAGACTCCTTTAAAATAACCCATGGAGCAAGAAGCCAGGATAAACCAACTCTTAGTATGCTTCTCTGCTACAAGCCTTAAAACATTTGCTCTTTTTTGTGACATTCAGATTATTTCAGTATAATAGACTACATTCCAGTTTGTAACTCAGGTAATCTACTTGATGGGTCTTGGTTAAAATGTGCTCCATTTCTGGCAACAAGGACACCAGAATACTCCTTTCAGCTATTTGACTGTTAAAGACAGACTCCTTCATCTCCCTCACTTTCTTCATCCATACATAAAATTCCAACTGGCAAAAGTCTTGAAGACATTTTAGTGACATTCACCCCTTCCCAAACGCCCTCTCTCTCCCACAGAGATTCCATGCCTCAGTTCTCCAGTCATGACAAACTGCCTGAAAACATCCAGCTGCTTATTTGCTGCCTTCTAAAGGAAAGGACAAAGAGTACTGCAGCAGTGATCACCTCCCCGCCACCTTCAGGCTGGCGAAATGAAATCACCGTACAGATCACAAAATGTGTATTAGACAAAGTATTACATATAGATGCTGGAACACATGCACTTTTGGCAATGGAGTACAGTTGCAGAAGCACTGAATAGCTATTTCAGCAGAAGTCAGTATAGATTACATGTGCAAATAATAAAAGAATTCTTCAAAACTGAGTATCCTGAGCCAGTATTGGTAGGCATGAATAATACAAATGCGTCACCAAGATCAAGAAGGTAATATTAAGAGGTCTAAAGAAAAGTATGTTTTATTTTAAAACATTCTAAGCAATTTTTTCTCCCATTTTGAATCAGAATTACTAATATAGAGGAAAAAAAGCAAACAAAACAAAGTATTTCAAGGAAGATTTCTGGTTCTGGAATGTAATGTCCTTGGCTGATGGAAGAAATGCTATTGCTAATCTCCTTCTGGAAAAGGATTAAAAAGATTAATGTTTGAATTTTGACAGAAAAAAAATCAGCATAATATTGTACAGAATGCATTAAAATGCTTAGATAAACAAATCTGCAGTAGCTGTTGCTATATATACATATATATAAAATGACAAAAAATGGTCTTGATTATAGAGGAATCCCTTATCTATTACAGTGACTTAGATACTTAGAACAAGAAGAATATGACTGCTTACTTCAGGAAGGAAGCTAAGAATTTGCAAAAAAATATATAAAATAATAACTGCCCTAAATTACAAATAGATCAGGAAGCTTTCTTTTTTCCAAATGCATCAATCCCAATTGAATGGAAGGAAATGTCAGAATCAGTAAAATATTACTGAAGAACATCTCATTGCCACAAAAAATGTCAAGATTTTAAGAAAATAAGAGATTAAAATAAGCTTTATAAAATTCACAACAAGCCATAATAAAAGCAACTTTTTAACTCATAGCTCTAGCCAACCTCGCAAGAACAGTGTATCAGTTTATACAGGACAGAAGCAGGAAGCTTTACCCCTTTTCTACTGTTTGCAAATGAGTTTGACAGTTGTTTTTTTTCCTACAGTGCTGCTTTATTGAAATTATTGGACTGAATAAACAATCATTATTATGTAATATGGAAACTTAAAAGGTAAGCTTTCTTAACGTTAATGGCAGCTATATGTCTAACACTGGGATGGAAATACAAACAGCTGCCAAGCAATTGCACACATGGTATTGATTTGACTAATTCACATTATGGCTTGTAAAAAAATTACATACAGCCACTCTGTTCAAATTCAAAACAGGAGGCAGCTTCACCCCTAGGGAAAGAAACTGCTCTTGTGATCAACAGATAATGAAAAAACACAATAGAGCCTCAAAAAACCACCTCACCTACCAGCTGCAGACTTTCCTATGGCTCTGCTTCCATTGACATTTCACAGCTCCCTACCCAGAATTTTATATGCAGACAAACATAATGCAGAAAATAACTACTCCTCCCTTCCACTGTTAAATCATTTGTGAATTAGAAATGTTTTTTTTAGGCGTTTGTTTTTGCTTTCTCCCCACTGGCTTCCTATCTCAGCAGCTATAGTCACTCACTTATTTGGGCATGTCTGGAGGCACAGAGCTGCACAGTCACCAGAAGCTGGTGACAACCCGAGGGAAAATGAACATGAAGCAGCAGCATCTAACTGAGGCTACATAGTAGAAAAGCATGAACAAAGAGAGGAGTGAGATTCTGATGTTCTCACTTGACTTGGGGAAGCTTTGAATCAGTTCTGACTGTGATATTACAAAGGTATTACGGGACATGTGGGTACAGAAAAAGAAGGAACTGGGTAGTAAAATCAGCTAAATGGAGACAGTCCTAATATTAAAAGGTATGTTTTCATAGCTACAAGAAAAAGAACTGAAGAGCAGGATTATACCACTGGCTCATGTATACATTTGCAAATTATTTCTGAAAATTACTTTAGCATAGAGAAGCTTGCTGTTAAAGATGCATGCCCTCTATTCGTGCACACACTAGTGCCTATATTGGTACGCTTACCAAACTTAAGGTATACAAACATCATAGCATTTTCAGCCTCCCCAGCAAATTAAAACTAGCAATCAATACATTTTTTTATTTCTGATTTTCTGGTGATGAAAAATTATCTGGGGGCCTAACAGCTTTCTGATGTAAAGAGATAGAATATGTGCTCTTTCTAATCTTTCTCCCCCCCGCTTTTGATTATTATTATTATTGCAGACTGCGTTAAGTGGCTGCCTGCTCAATCAGTAGCTTGATTTTTTTCTTTTTTGCTATTTGACCTATTAATGCTGAACCCAAAGCACATCACAGAAATCCTGAAACAGCATGTCAGAAATGGTATTAGATTGGGAAATGATTTAACCAATCCCTCTAAAACACACCCAATTTATGTAGTGTAGTCACCCAATACTTCACATCTCCTGGGAGGACGGCATGGTGATATACATTGATAAGGATGCGTTAAAATAAGACTGCAAGTCCACAGCACCAAATCCTCAAGTACTTCTGAAAGAAATCAAACTCCAATTAGGACACTACTCCAGTTGTTAGACACTAATGATGCTTTGCAGTGATCATCATAGGCACAAATACCCTAATTTAAAAGCAATTAGCAATCCACATCATTTGTAACAGAACATTCTGAATATATCTGAAAACTGGCTGTGCTTTGTAGTTTGTTTTTAACACTCCAACTCCAATTTTAGCACTAACAAAAAGACATTATTAGCCTGACCTGTAAAAATCTGCTGCTGTATTTCTTCCAAAGTCAAGCATTCATTTTCTATCACTGAGGGTGTAAATGGGGAATTTTATTTATTTATTTTTTTAAGAAAACTGAACAAGTATTCCATAAGAAATTTACTTAGGGAAAAAAAAAGTATCTTCCAGCAAAAGCTGGAAGATTGCCTGACTTTAACAGATAAACTGAAGAGACCTGTCACCTATAAACTGTATTTTACTATCAAACAAGCATGAGGCTATCACTAACTGTCATGAAAAAAAGAAAATGGAGCTCTGCAGATGATGCATTGGGAACAGAACATTAACAATCCAAAATAACTGAAACAAGTAGATCATCCATAGCTCCAAAACTCTGTCAAAACAATACTATTAAATATTCTTAACTTTCATTGGGTGTGCCAGCTATATCAAAACCAAAGTAATCCAAACTTTGAGTACTCCGCCTACAGGACGATTGATTCAGGTCCCTGTAAAATTGTCAGGATATACTGCTTAGACTACTGGAGAAAAAGGCAAGCCAAACAGTACTAATAACTAAAAGAGTGCAATGAATGCTCTCTTGAAAGTTGGAAAACAACATACGTTATTTTATACACATATTTTATACGTTATTTTATACAATTTTTTTGATCTTGCACTTCAGCAGAATATGTTACTTTCAGGAGATTATCTTAAAACAGATCCATACAGACATAAAATATCATCAGTATCTAAGAACTCTGTTCACTATCTTCACTGCTGAAAACTGTTAGAAGCTGAAAGTATCTGCAGCATATATCTACCAGTAAGAGTTAACAAAGACTTCATAGCATAAAACACAACTTCTTCAGATATTAAGCTACGATTTGAGAAATTGGCAGTTTTTCAGCACAGAGACATGACAGATGGGATTAGTTCTACTCATTAAGTTAATTTATCATCTGGCATGACATCCCGCTGGAAGAATTACGAAGGGTGCGCGTGCATAACCTGCTGAAGGGTATGCAGTCTTTGCAGTCCTAACATTTGCAAGTTTGTATTAAAAACGACAATGATGACAAACTTTTCACAGGCACCTCTGACATTACCCAATCTAAACCAACTAACACAGCTGCCAGTCTGCTGGGCTATGTTAAACCATACCACACATTAAAGTTGCTCTGCACCAAATCTTTAGTCAGCTTCACCTTATGTGACACCAGGAAGAAATCAGACACAGAAACAGCTCCTGTAAATACAACACACTGGATGAGGAGTGATTCCAAAACGGAATGGAATGAAGAAGAATAGAATAGGATATTGCTGCTACTGACCCAACCAAAGAAAATTAAGAAAATGCTTTAAATGGCTAATTAAAGCTTATTGCACTCAGTCATCATTGCAAAGGTTCTTAAATACATGTTTGGCTCAGAAGCCCATCTGAAAGAATTAAGATTTCCAGTGAAAACAGCTCTGAATAAATACTAAAATTTCTGTCTAACAAGGCCTGGAAACCGGTTACTTTAAATGTGCAGATAACAACACCTGAGGCACCTTAAATTGATCCTATTTCACATTCATAGCTGACATTCTTCATGACAAATGAAATTGATTTCCATTTTAATAAACTGTAAAAATGTTACAAAGGAAATCCATAGAATGTTAATATCAAATAGTTTTGTTTAAAGATGAAGCTCCCAAAGGTAAGCTTCAGTATAAAACAAGCATCCTACCACTGCATATCACCGCTTTATTTAGCTACATAAGAAATAAGAGGCAATTTTCTTGTATTTTATTTCTGTTGTTTAGTATGTAAGTACTAACTGGAACCATAACAAATAAAGTAACTGAAGGACTCAACTCCACGTTAAAGACTGACAACGTGAAAATCTTCATAAATCTGATCAGAACAGCAATGTATGTTTTAGATAAACTTAGAAATAAGTAACATAAGTGCCTAACACTTGGCTGCTGCAATCTGAGTAATTGCCATATGCTGTGTGTGGAAAATACATGCAAATATATTATGTGCTGCCATAAAATTCTGAGGTTTTTTTTTCATAGAAACATCAGTAAAGCCAGTTGTTAGTATTCACAGCATCACCAGACCTACAGCTAGTACTGGTAGACCTTTTTATGTTTCTGAGCTGTTTTTCTCTGCTTGAAGAATAGAAGAAAGACAGAAATTGCTGGAGACTGAAACCCCTCATACCCCCTTCCCACTAACTGGTAGCATTGTGGAGCGGCCAAATGCAAAAATCTCCACCCTTGTGGTTTAAATGCTTTGGTATTGTTGTACCTGAGCTTCCACACAGCAGAGGAGGAAGGTCACCTTACAAGTTCCCTTGAGAACAACACATGGAAATCACATCTGACCTAATTAGATATTCTCATTTGAAATAAATTAATAGATTATTATTGGGTTAGCTAGTATTAGCAAAATACTCCTCCAAACAAAACCATAAGTCATAGAACGTCAGATATCAAGTTGTTCTTACTGTAATGGAAGATACCTGTTGCACTGCTGAAATTAGATCCCCGGCCCATGGAATCTATTTTGCTACGTAGTGCAGAAAAGGCATTTACTAAAAGATATTTTGAAATCACACAGTGTATAAATGAAACATTTATATTCCTACATCACATCCAGATAATATCACTGAAATCAATAAATGCATGCTTAATAAAGTAAGAAACAAAAAACAATCACAAAAAACAGATTTTAACCTGATCTATTAACTTGTGATTCTGTGAGTTACAATGTCATCACTGTTCATAAGAGCAAACAGGACAGTCTGCTACTCAAGGACTACTGCTTTGTTTTGATGTTGTAAGTACTGTTGTAAATAAAGTATAGGTATTTCTAATGATTATTCATAATATTCCCACCTATTCAAGCATGCTTCAGACATGGCATATTGAGGCTGTTTGTATACTCAGGTTCAATATAAACATTCTAGCTTTCACTTTTTAAAAGAAAAACTGTATTTGCATAAGCCTGCATATTCTATCATGTGGTTTTAGGAAAGCAAAAATTAAATTAAAACACCTGTTTTGCTATGTCCCTGCCATCTATATCTGTAATGTTTACCCTGTCAGAAGCTGAAATTTTCCACCAGCTGGAAAGACGGAATATTTCTTTGCAAATTATTTCATACATTAGATAGAAGCGTACGATTCAATTTTAATCTCTTTACACAGCTTATAAGAAGCTTTTAAGTAAAACGTAGAACCAAGTTTACAGATCTGTTCTCTTCCATCCCTTATCTTTCCATTTGCTTTCCAAAAGAGAATACCATTTTCTGCATTAAACAAACTCAGTATTAGCAATTCTGTCTAAAAGAAATATTACATAGATAAGACAGGAGTCAGCCTATTATCTCCTCAAGCTCAGACGAAATCTGCAAGTCAGAAGACAGTATTTTGTATGAGTGGAACCAATTTAAATGTCATCTGTATACCCACACTTGGGAAATCCATTTGTGCGTAATGCACAATTACTGTTTGACAGTTAAGACTTTCTAAGAGCTCGTAGGTATCAAGACCTATTTTGAGAAAAGCATTTATTAAATTCCTTTGTCGCCCGTTTTACTTTTATTTAAAGGAAAAGCCTAAACAACTCCTGCAATAGCCCCCTTGCTGGCACACACCTGTCAACACAGTAATTGGATCTCACAGATGCTGGAAACTCCTTTGCCAATCTCCTGGCTGCCACTCAGGGTGACCCTTTTCCAAGCTTGAACTCCGGCTGTGCATTAGCTCCTCACCTACAAAACCTCTTCCTATGATATGGATCTTACGGAGTTCAAGATCCAGAAAATGTACCTGCTCTATAAACAGACTGGGGAGTGAATTTCAGTAGAGAGCTGCAATTGTGATCTTACTCCCTCTTCCCTCAACTTTTTACAAAACAATATTCCCCATCATCTTTCAGAATTACACAAAATCTATCACCAAAGATACACTGCAGTAACTAAGTAAATACCTTGGTGGAGA
>PPHD01026772.1:0-11359 GCA_002909625.1 Bambusicola thoracicus
ACTGCCTTGCTCTGCTCCACTGAAGGTGTTTGGAGTATATTGCATTAAATTTCATTCAGTTCCATATTTCATTCAGTGGATGTAGGATTGAAGCCTGTAGTATATATAGTTAGACTGTTTGAAAATGTTTCTGCAGCCCCTTGTCCTCCCTGCTACCCCTGGAAGTTGTCCTCTTGCTTTTGTTTTAGTCGACCACGTTCTAATTGACCTGTCAGTAATTACTATACTGATCCAAATATGAGATATTCAAATCAATTTCTGCGTACAAGGTGAAATTAATAAATAAATGGAGTTAATATATAGTCATGTGACAGACTTAGTGGTGGTGTGCTCTACAAATAATGTTTGGAAAATTAAAGGTGAGGCACTTACTGTTAATACAGCAGTATCTCAGCATGTGTGATTCGCAGCAATGCTGATTAATTACTAGCCAGAAGATTTATGTCAAAACCCTCCATCATTTATTTGCTTAGCCTACTTTATCTTTACTTACTGCTTTAGAAGTGGAGTTCCCTTAGTGGCTGATGTATAACCCTGGAAAAAAAGATGAATTGCTACTAAATTTCTGATCTGAGAATTTGAGATGAGTTGTGCTCTTGGCTCAGGCTTTTGTTTTATGTATATGGTTTTATTTAGGTTCTTGTCTGATGAAGATAGTCTAGAATACAAATATTACAGACTGAAGTTGTCAGAGGTGCAAAGACAGACGTCGTCAGGAAAGGAAGCAGGTGGTGAGGGCAGAACGCTAGAAGAATCTGCAACAGAAGCAGTCAGGGCCATGTGGTATGCCAGGAAAGTCGCGAGTATTAAGAGAAGGCTATTCAAAAGGAAAAGGACTGGAATTATTGCACAGCGTGGAACTCGAGGAAGGAAGGTGAGGAGAGCAACCATAGGGACGCAGACTTTGCTTTCAGCTGGTACAGTGCTGAAACACCAAGACAAGCATCTTCAAGGTTCAGTCCAACCAGAGCCTTCTGTATCAGAAACCACCACGTCTGAGAAGAATTCTATTGAGACCTCATCCTCACAATGTGGCACCAGTTCAGAGGTCCCTCTGCCATCAGAAGAAAGGGTGGATTCGGAGGACTTACTGGCACCACCTGAACTTTTCTCATCATTGCCCTGTCAGTTTCCTGATGGTAAGTGACAATTCAAGATTCGATCTTCAATATTAAATTTTGTGGGAAAAGAACTTCGTAGGATGTTCTGCTGGAAATTCTAATGATGTTTGTTCAGCTAAAGTGGATAGTTCTGAGCTGTACTGACCTTCCAGCAGTGCACATTTTGTATGAAGCTGTAGATAATGAGTGATCTGTTTCCTGCAGTGGATGCTAAAACGATGGAGACGGCTGAGAAGCTTGCCAAGTTTGTTGCTCAGGTAGGACCAGAAATTGAGCAGTTCAGCATAGACAACAGCGCGGATAACCCGGACCTTTGGTGAGTAACCTATACATTTATCTGTACAAAAAAAAATCGAAAGCCTGTGTTATCTGCTTGCATCTTGAAGCAGTGTTCTGCCAAAGTATTTTTAATTGTTTTTTTTCTTTTATATGAGGCTCTGCTCACTAATGGCTTAAGTGCTCTGGTGTAAATTAGCAGAGGTGTTTCACTTCTGGTTGTACTGTGCCAACAATGGTGGAGCCCTGTGATCTCTTCTGTCTCCCTCAGAATGAATAAGGCTATTTCTCTATGCTCCACGTGGCTGGAACTTGGGGGGGTTGGAGGATTCTTGTCTGGGGTTTGCTGCTTCCCTTCTGTGTGATCCGAAGGCAGCTTTTTGCCTTAGTTTATACATCTGTATAATGAAGATCATTGCACTGAATTCTTTACAACGCAGTAACGCAGTTGTTCCTTGCTTCCAAATAAGAAAACGTTCCTGATGTTTTCACTGCAATTTTTGTCCAGGTTTCTACAGGATCGAAACAGTTCTGCTTTCAAGTTCTACCGTATGAAGGTCTATGAGTTATGTCCATCTATTAACTTCAGTGACGTGAAGGAAGCAACTGATGCTGGAGAAGATGCTAAACCTGAAGAGAGAAATGCGGATATTTCAGAGGAGGAGGAGGAGGAGGATGAAGAAGAAGAGGAAGACAATGAGGAGGAAACTGAGTTTGAGGAGGATATTTCCCGGCCTTTGGAAGAGATGGAGCAAGCAGAAGAGGGAGAAGATGATATCTCAGCAGGTAGAAGTGTGGAAAACCTTGCTGAAGAGATGATTTCCAAAACAGGAGAGGAAATTTCAACAGGTGAAACACAGCTAGCTTCATCATCTGATGGTGCTATACCAAATCTGTCAACACAGGCATCAGCTCCTGCTCCTGGAACCCTATTTCCCCGCAAGAGAATCAGCAGCAAGTCTCTGAAAGTTGGTATGATTCCTGCGTCTAAAAGGATATGCCTCATAGAAGAACCAAAAGGTGAGTGTGACTTGTAAGGTATTTTGAACACATGGGTACAGAATTTGTGCATTGTATGTACTTTATTGCTGATTGTCGTTGAAAGAATTACATCTCTGTAATAGTGATGTGAAAATGATATAAAATAACCTCATTTAATTCCGGAAGCGAAAGATCTGAAGTCCTTAATATATTCATCAATGTATTGTTGCTGGCAAGATGTGTATGAAACTAAATACATGAGTGCACTTAATTCTTTTTGGTAACTGAGGTGGGGTGTGTGTGAACTGTCTTTCTGTTTGGTTTGATTTAGTTCTGGTACTTCTTGATGATTCTGATCCTAGGCCAAGATTTTGAGTTAGAGTCCCAATTGATCGTGTACTTTTTGAGTTCTGTATTCAAATGTGGTTTTCTTTACAGCTGATTCTTGTCTCTGATTTGACTTGCAGTTCACGAACCTGTCAGAATTGCTTATGATAGGCCCCGTGGCTGCCCCGTTACAAAGAAGAAGAAGGTAAAGAGCTCTTCTGGTTTGCACTTCATTCTGGGAATCTGAAAATCAGCTGTGTCTACAGGAGACAGCCTCTGAAAACTAAGCATTTTATGATGAAAAGACTATTGAGTGGCTGTGTGTTTACTGTAATGTAATGAAACAGTTTCAGAACCTGAAATATATTTGCTAATTTATTTATTTTTTGTAAACTAACAAGTCAGGTACTTACTCTTAAGTAGGCTTTTTCTCTGTGGCTTCAGGAAGTATTTTTGTCTGCTTTTTTTTCCTCTCCACAGAAACCAAAAGATTTAGAATTTTCACACAAGAAACTGACAAACAGAAATGTAGGTTTCCAGATGCTTCAGAAGATGGGCTGGCAAGAAGGACATGGCCTGGGTACACGAGGAAAAGGAATCAGAGAGCCTGTAAAAGTGTATGTAATGGGAACAAACTACCACAATCTGGCAGCTGTGGAACAGGCTGGGATCCTAGTAGTAACTATTTCTATCTTAACCCTCCTTGATGTGGCCAATTCCGTGTTTTGTTTCCTTCTTGATGTGGTTTTTGGTCTCAGCAAAGTAAAGCGTGGAGACTTCACGCGTTTTTCTGGGCAGGCTGAGCGCAGTCTGGTCTGGAAGTTGGCTGTTCCTTGCTGTGCACTTTGACATCACTGAAGTTGCAGTGTGAATGCTGCAGTGTGTGGACACTTTCAAAAGATATTTGGGTTCCCCTGTTATTCAGGAGATGTTTTTGTTTGGTGTATTTAGTTGTTTTTTTAATACCTGCTATCTTGGGGATCTCCTTGCCAACACGCTAGGTATGTAAGATATAAATAGACTCTGAGAATATCATACACAGTTCTCCCTAGGCTGAGGCAACAAAATTATTTTCACTGTAAATATGTGATTCATTCCGTTGCACGCTGAAAGAGGTAAGTGCATCCACCAGAAGGTAAGTGTGCTTTTTTCCTTTAAAATGTACTCCTGTTTTTGAATCTTCACTTTCTCTTTTAAAGTTGCTGTATCCTGTGTCTACTGCTGAAGGATGGATGTCAACTCCCTGACTGAATAAGGAGGCAGAATCAATTTATTTGTCTCTGAACCCATATGCCAAGCTTTCCAGTCCATACATGGAATCTGTGGGTTAACGTTCTCTTCATGCCTTTGACAGTACTGGTCACTTTAGTTGGTGGCATACTTCAGTTGTTTGCTTTCTCTTTTTGTTATGGTTCCCTGTGGCCATTACTGTATTTTTTTTCTATTGATCTTTCATCTGCAGCCATTGGACAGTGAGAAAGCAGCTTGCCTCTCCTCCAGCTCTTTTGTGCTCACAAGTGTCAGAACCTTGGGTTCTTAACCTCAAAACCTGTTGGGTCCAAATATATCATCAACATTTTTACTTCTGTAGCTCCTTGCACAAGTCTTGCTGCACAGCTAATACTAAGCTATTTAATTACATTTGCTCTGATAGTTAGCTTCTCATATTCTAAAGTTTTCTGTCCATCTTTAAGAACCACATTTTTAGTATGTGAAAGTACTGGTTTGCCAGTTTGAGTCCATTACTTGTCACCCATAAAGTGATGTAGAACAGTGAAATTTTGTTTTTCTTACAAAAACTCCTTGATCTTTTCTGTAAAGTAGAGGTAAGTCCATATCATTGATTGTTTTCATGGTGTCCCCCTCTCTTTACTTTCCAGTCAAAATCATTCTTTTGAAAATACTTTAAGCTCACCTCAGTGAGAATGAAACCAGTGCAACTTCATGTTTTACTTTCCTGCAGAGTGTTTGGGTTTTTGTTCCACGTGGTTATGGTTAACCTGTAGCTTTCGCTCTTGCCTCACCTTTTTAAGCTACCGACTCTTCTGCTAAAGACTTGTTTAAAAGTCGGCATGCTGTCTCATCTTCTCTTAGCCAAAGGTGATGGATTAGTAATGATAGACACTCCAATTCTAGTGTAGCATTATATCAAACAATGTATAACACTTTTATATCTAAAAGTAATATATGCAGTTACATCAGTTGTCACACAGTGGAACTTGGGGCTCTTTTATTGGAGAAGCTTAAGGCTTTTCTTTGAAAGCCTGCTAGGGCAACTCATGTTTTTGTTGCTGTGAAAGGTATATGCATGGAGTGGTGACACCTTGAGGAAATGATGGCTACAGATGTTTTGAATGGAGTTTTCATACCAATGTTAAATTACTCTTCCCTATCTGGAGAACTTTGCCACAGCTGTGCATCTGACCAGTTCAGAAGAAAAAAAACAGTATCCAGGATTGGTAGCGTGGACTGTAGAGTGGAATTTGCTTGTTAGAGCCTGCAAATGTTCTTTACAACTGCACAACCACCTACTTGGCTTAAGTGGACCTGTTACTACAGAATTTAGATAAGAACCATTTGTCTCTATTCTACTTAAGGTTCTTGGATTAATTTTAGTGCATGGGTTGAAAAGTTTTTTCCAACTTCATGTAATGAAATCTTTAATAGGTTATGGTGATATGATGAACCCAGAGGATAAAACTGGCACAGAGGACCATTCCTGTGGTGGAATTTTCATTAATTTTAGCTTTGTAATGTCTGTGTTCTATGCATAAAGCTGGAGGAAGATGTTTCTGTTAACTATTTGTACCTCCACATTCTTGTGGGTCATCTGCTCCCATGTACTTCCAGGATAGAATGCTGTTTTGATAGTGCTGAGGCCTGTGTGCTCCTGTTGGCATGTCTGGGTGACGAGAAGGAAGTTAACTTATGTTTTTTCTGAAAGGCCAGGAGCTCTGAGTTTTGTCTATGATGTCTGTCATGCAAGACTTGAGCTTGCTTTGGGTACTAGAAATCTCAAGCAAGCAGCATTATGTTCCCTTGGTAAAAATTTCATCTTTCATCCAGGGTTCTGTGATGGTTCCTACTTATTCCTCAAAGTCTCTGACTTCTGTCACTTCTGAAATGTAAGAAACAAGGCAATTTTTGCCATCCTTTCTGCAGGTGATCTTATCTACTCCCGGTAAAGTGGTTGATGTAAAAGTTCGTGTAAGAATTTGGTCTGTTAGGTAACTGTCATCACCGTTCCCTCAATATGATAGGAGTGGTTTCTTCCAGTGGGTGTTTGCATGTGTAACGGGAGGTGGGAATTGTTTTACAGTTGATGTCAGGTACTGAATCTCTGCTCCCCTCTCCCATAAATGAAGCAGAGTTACTTTTCCCTCAGGTTGTGTCTGTTGGAAGGTATTGTTTAGATCTCTTCTGCACGTTGTGGAATGTAACAGGAACAGTATATTCTAACTATTCATTTTACTCCCTAGGGGTGCTACCTCTGCAGGGGAGGGCTTGGGTGTTGCAGGGGAAGAAAATAAAGAAGATGCATTTGATGTTTTCCGTCAAAGAATGATACAAATGTACAGGCAGAAAAGAGCAAGTAAATAGGTATGTGCAATGGACACGTCTGGTTTGTGAATACCTGCAAACATTAAAGTAACAGGTTTTTAAAGTCTTCTTTTACCAAGAAAATATTGTTTCCATGAGTATATCTGGCTTCTTAACATTTCATGAAAACCCAGATCTACCTTGAACTGCTGAATTACCCCAAATCTTACTTTCTAGGTGTGACATAAGAGACTGGCTCATTAGAAAGAGCATGGATATGCAAAGGCTGCAGTGTGACAGTCTTCGGCAGAGAGTGCCAGTACGAAGAACACTTGGTTCTGTAGTAGTGGATTTGAACGCTTATGTATTATTATTTTCCAAGATTAACGTTAGTCTTGTATTTAATTGTGCAAGCTAACAACTTGGATGTCATCTTCTGAGGGAGAAACAATTGTTTTTGTTCTTGGAAGTGCCAGTTTACCTCTGTCTTAGGCCACGTTTGCCTGTTGTGCAATGAGGCGGCTTACTACCAACAGAAAAAGCAACGCTACCATTGCGACTTGCCTGCTTTGGCTCTGTTCCTTTTGGAAGCCAAGGACCTTCTCAAATTAAAAACTTACTACCAGGCAGTTCAGTTTATACTTCACTACGTTTTGTTGATGGGCTCATCTTCTCATCTGCTTTTCAAGCCTGCATAAAGCAGTTTCCTTTCCTCCGCGCACCAGTTTCAAGAAGAATCTGTACCCACCTGCTTATTTTATATAGGATTCTATACTTGAAGTGTAGGATGAGTAAGTAAGTTCGTTTGAGTCTGAGAGCACTGAAATCTTCCTTGAAAACATTGGCTGCTAAGGTTTTCCATTGTAGCAAGCAAGCAGTGCATATTTTATATGTGCTTTTTGATTTTACACAAGTTTGCAGCTCTTGTTCAGCACATTCTTGAATATCTTTCCCTCTCAAGGAAGTTTAAGCCATGACCAGGTGTGATTTGTGTGTTTGCAGAAAATACTGAAGAAGATACTTGGAAATCAAATAAAAGTCATCTGGAAGTGGATCATCAGTTTTGTAAGACCATCAGTTTAGAGTGTAATTTCTGTTTCTATTAAATATTGGCTTTGCAGAAGTTTTCATTCAAAAGCCCCCTGAAATAAGACAGAAAGCTTGTAATTCTGAGGGACTATTTCAGAATTTACTGAGAGAGAAGACTGGATTAACCTCCTCTGCTTCAACAAAAAGCAGTTCCTAACTTCTTGGTGAAGCAGCTCTGAAGACATGAAAGATTTAGCAGTGTTACCACAAATAAACATTCAAAGTCTGATCATTCATCTTTTTCAGACAAGCACATCAACAAGAGCTCTGTGACTGGATTACTGAAAGTGGCAGAATGTAATGCACTTTTTTAACATACTTCTCCATCTTTACCTTCCTAAAATTAGTTAAAAGTCTTCACTTGAATGTTGCAGTACCCAAACCTACTTAACTGAAGTTCTCTTTAAAGAGTTCATCTTGAGCTGACGCATGCTTTGCTTCTTAGGAGTGAGTGCTGTCTTGCTGATGTTTTCATCCTGCATCATGCTTCTTCACAGAGCAAAGAGCTTGTGCACTCCACCATAGCGTGGCAGCATCTCAAGCTCCTAACTGACAAATACACAAGAAAATGTGCTCTTCAGTTACAAACTTGCCTGTGCCTGCTGTTTGAGAACATTATATTCTCTCCATTAAAAACCCTGCTGGTTGAAAGGGAGTATATTCGTTTTCATTCTGTAGCAACCAACTTTTTCTGGCCTGTAACAACCATCATGAATGCAAGGTTTTTCTTTATGGTATGGGTTTGTGAAACTAAAAGGAACAGTGTCATGTTTTGGTGTAATTTTCTGATCACTGTTTTAGTTGCTTTGAAGCACACTGATCACTAAATAAAACCATAATGGCAGGTATAGCAAAATAGCACGCTGCTAGTTCTGTTTTTCCATAGACGTCACATGTCTTCGCCCTTATGTTAACAAGAAGCTGAAGCATGAAAGCCATAAATGCAAATAAGTTTATGTGGTTATCACATTTGATTAAAGACATTTGATGGTCTAAAGATTTCCTGTAGGCTTTACTTATTTGGAGATGCTTTAAATCCATAAATGTTTTGCACCTACCTGAAAGGCCATCAGTTATGGTGTTTGGTGGTACCTGTTAAGTTCCCAGCTGGGTGTATTCTTCACTGCCTCTCTTCTGTGCCTGGTTAGCAGTTATGTAATGTAAAACTCGAGCCTATTGAAGAGGAGAGTTACCAATCACCGTCTGTTTTACAATGACAGTCTCCAGCTAATATTGTTGCCTTCTGACTTATTTCTCAAAAAGGAATAGTTTTTCTTTCAGTTCCATTGATGAAGCTGCCAGTTTTTCTGTTCACTGTTTTTATTTCCTTGCAAACTTCCAGTTAACCTCTTCTTTAACCTTTACATTTTGGTAGCATTCTTGATTATACGTTGCACTGCTTGCAGACAGGCACAAGGCAGTGTCGTTTCACACCGGATTGAAATCCGGTCTCTCACCCTATATCAGCATCCTGCGCTGCTCTGATTTAAGCTGAGTTTGTTGGGCACAGTACCTTTTGGGGTGCCTTTACTAAATGCCAGCTTGCCCAATCTGGGAAAACTCCTGGTATCCAGATTGGAAAATGGTACCTTCCTTTCTGATTGCAGTTCAATTTAGAGTGTAATGCTGTCTTGAAACTAAAAGATTGGGAAAACCTTAATCTGCTACTCTGGGTGGCTGTGGTCATAGCATGGTCTGTCTTTCTTGTGCCAAACTTTAATTTTGGACAAGACATCAACAGAGCAGTATTGGTGCTGAGATTCCAGTGTTGCTCTCCCGTGAGTCACTATTTGCCACTTTTATCTTGTGTTACCAAGAGATGACCTTACACTCCTTTTGCAAAAGGAATTTCCTTTGATTTTGACCTGCTTTTGCAGGCGGCTCTGATTTGAAAATCTAAGTATGTACATATGAAACATTTGTTATGCAGATGCATTGCCTTGTTGAAAGTTTACTAGCTTCTTTTCTGTTATTTTAGTTCCAGGCTCTCTTCCATGAAGACTGCAAGCTTCAGTGAACATTTTAACTAACTACAGTGGTGTGTCTGCTGTCTTTTGGTTGGTTTTTTGTTGTTGTTGTTTTTCTGTTTTGTTTTGTTCTTTGGTTGGTTGTTTTGGTTTTTTTTTTTGGTTTTGCTTTGCCATTAATCTTGCAGAGCAATTTGCTAGTTTCTGTTCCATGCAAACTGGCAGTAGCATTTAGCTAGTAACAGTAGATGCTTATGTTATGGGGTAACTGACGTTTCCTTTCAGTGTAAGTAAAACTGTTAGCATTGTTAATCTTTTAATATCTGCAATAAATGTAGAACTAAACACTATATGGTTTAAATGTTTTGCTTGTGAGTTTGGCCGTTTGTAAGAGATATGCATCATTTTTGGCACTGACAAGTGGAATTGAGATTATGCAGTGTTATATATGTGTAAAGCAGGATTTTGGTGTGTGAGGGAAGGAAGGTCCCTCTCTTTCTGTGCTGCTAAAAGCTTCTGTTGACAACAGTCACTAAATCATTTCTTAGTTACTTCTTCTCGTGGCTTCCAGTGTATTAAACCCATACACCGCAGTATTACTCTCCACATGAATGCCAGAACCATTGTGCTCCAGTTAGAACATCAGTTTTACCTTTTATTCACAGTTGTTTCCAGTTTTCTTCACATATTGACTTTAAGACAGCAAAGCTTTCTGCATATACGAGTGTGGTTTATTGTTGCCTTTAAATTTGAATTCCTTTTTTAGATGGGATATGAGGAGAAAAAACCCGCAGCAAACTGAACTTTAACAGTTGTGCAGCCACGTTCTATTGAGAGGTGAAGTGAAGGTATTTATCTGCTAAGGCTCCAGGCTGAGCCTCCTGTCCCTCTCTCTTACACTGACACCTATGGCAACATTTACTAGACGTGCTGGAGTCCCAGCTCTGCCTTTTTCCTCCTTTTCCTTTAACACTTATTACACGTGTAAGGACCTGGTTCTAGAAGAAGGGATATCTGCTCTCATAGGAGAGAAATGAGGAGATCCCTATTTTGGGGGAGGTGTTTTAACAGAGTAAAAGAACTACAGCCACTAATACACCATTGGGAGTAACTGTGTTGAAATAACGTGGGGGTTGGTTGGTTGGTTGGTTGGTTGTCTCTGAGGCTTTCCTTTGGTGTAACACAGTGACGTTTTTCCTACTTATGGTTTGTTTTTTGACGACACGGCATCATCCTTAGTGTGAGCGCTTCATCTGTGCCGAGATGCTACTTCCCAAAATCCATGTACGGTACATTTTCCTACTGATACTCCATTTTGCTTTAAACTTCACCTTGATGTATCATGCTCAAAAAGAAAAAAAAAAGTCTGGATTCAGAAACTCAAATGTTACTTGTTTGGATTGTTTTCTATGCTACGAACAGGTCTATTTTCTAATTAAAAATAAATTCTTCCAAGTCCTGTCCCATCCTTCTTTCTGCATGTCCAACCACAACCAGAGGGTAGGTTTGGGCATTAGGGAGCTCCTTAGATGAGAACATGCTCAAGGAACGGTAGGGGGCTTCTGGGATGAGTGGTTTTTGTGGCCCTGTTGGTGGCTGAACTGCAGCAAGTGTGGAAGATGTTTGCGTTGTCCATAGGCAATAAAGTGATGGCTGTTCAAGAAAGTGCTGGCACACAGCATGTCCTCTGAGCTTTTTGCGCCCAATTCTTCTCATTTTCTTGAAGATCACCACCTAGCAAGGCTGTGCTCTGAGGGGCAACTTGGGTTTCGTTAGGTAATGACAGAAAAGCAGCAAATAAAATGCAAGGAGATGTTGTTTTTAAGGAGCTGCTCCTTATAGATTTCTGTGTTGTTGGGGTTAATGATTTGTGTGAGGCTGCAAGACCTCCCTTAGAGACAGAACTGGTGGGTAGGAAATCAGAAGTACAAAAAGCCATCTGGAAGGAGAGAGAACCGCTGAGCAGACAGCACAGAGGTGGGAAGGGAACCCGTAAGCTCAGCTTTTGTTTGATTCCCTATCAGTCGCTGTGTGTTAATTACTGATGGGGGGGGGGGG
>PPHD01026773.1:0-11359 GCA_002909625.1 Bambusicola thoracicus
GGGCTCCGCGCCGCCTTAACGGTCGACAAAAAAGCGGAAAGCCGACCGAACGGGAGCACAAAGGTGGCAGCCAGACGGCCGGAGGCGCGCCGACAACCTGCCGCCCCGCTCCGGCGGGAGGAGGCCGGGGGCGGGAGTCTCGGCGAGAGAGGGCCGTCCCCTGGCCCGGGGCCGCCCTGCCCAGCGCCGCGCGGCCGGCCCCGAGGCGTGCCGCCAGCCGGGCTGCCCTGCGCGGTTGGGAGAGCCGGGCTGCCCGCCGTGCGCCGTCCGCGCCTCCCTTCGGCGGCTCCTGCCCCGAGCCCTCTTTGTCTGAGACCGCGCGTCCGATCGGCTTCGTTTCTGGCCGCTGAGCGCTGCCATGTTTTTTCCCATCTCGCGTATAGGAAATGAAGGAGAAGAAGGAGAAGCTAGAGGAGAAGGCGGTCCACAAAGAAAAGAAGAAGGAGGTAGTAGAGGTGAGGTGTGGAGTAAATCTCCTCGAGGCGCGGTTAGAGAGATGGGAGGTCTTTGGGAAGGGTCGTGGGCAAGAGTCGGTGCTGGAAGTGAGTGAAGGGAGACTGAGGAAAAGAACAGGGCAGTGACGCTTCAGTAGGGGTAACTGTGGAGAATGAGTCTCGAAGAACTTGGTGTCATGAGCAGGAGGATCAAAGAGGAGAACGGAGACAGGGCAGGGGGGAGTCAGGAGGTGGCAGCGAGGGATGCGGCACTGCATCTCCTCAGGTATCTGGGTGCTTGAAGAGCTTGGGCTGAGGGAGCGGCAAGGAGATGCACGGATTGGTAGAGGTCGGGAGCGTCTGGAGTAGATGTACAGCTAGCACCAGCTGTCATTAGCTTGTAACCAGAAAGATGTTTCTATTGTTGGAATTAGGGGGCAGCAGTGTGTCATGATGAGAGCTCATGCATGTCATAGGTTCACAGTGGTGAGGGGGGAACGGGGGCATAGGTTTTGTCAAGGAGGCATGAGGGGAGGAGGGCTTTGGCAGTGTGGGACAGCTGATGTGGGAGGGACAGGGCTCGAGTAACAGCGTATAGGTTGTTTGCTTGGTGCATGCTTGCAACTGGAGGCTGGGGTGGCAGGGATGTTCTCGCTCTTGCAGCAAAAGAGCACATGGGAACATCATCCCGACGGTAGCCTCTGCTCTGACAAATTTGTTTTGCTTAGGACGAGGAAAATGGAGCTGAAGAGGATGAGGAAGAGAATCCTGAGGATGTGGATGAAGAAGAAGGTGGTGACGAGGACGATGGTGGGTATGATTAATATAGGGAGAACGGGAGGTTTGCAGGAAGGGCAAATGTTGGGAAAAGAACAAGAAGGGAAATTCCTCTTCTGAGCTCTTTGACTGTGAGAATACATTTCCTTAAATGCTACTTTAATTAACTCATAATTTCTGCTCTTGTTTGTGCTAGAAGGAGATGAGAATGGGCAAGAGCAGGACGGACATGCAGAAAAACGGTCTGCAGAGGAGGAGGAGGTGAGTAGTTGGCATGGGTACAGGCAGTGAGAGGGAACAAGGTGACCACGCTGTGTGCTGATGAAGTCCGTGAGGATGCTGCTGCTGAGCGTCTCAGTTAATCTTTGCATCTCACTGCTGTTTCGGCAGCAGATGGATAAATAAATCTGATGTGGCGAAGGGACAATAAAGCTTCATGGGTTCTTGGTGGGATCCAGGGCCGGTCGAGGTGCTGGGTGATGATCCCGCTAAGACCTGTCTGTAATTTCTGGGCTGCAGGCCAGGTCTTGGGGTCTGTGTGAAGTGGTATAAGCCTGAGCTTGCCATGCCTTCTGAAAGCAGCAGTGCAGGTGCTCCTGCAAAAGAAGCTGTCCACGTCTTAACGTTTGTCAACAAAATACTTCAAAGAGGAATGGATTTGGGGTGGCCAAATGGATTTTTGTGTGGAGAAGTGAGTGGCAGTAAGAATTTCGTGGGGAAATCATGTCCTCATGCAGTGACTGCTGGTAACTTTTTCTCTTTGTCATACTCAGGATGAAGTGGATCCAAAGAGGCAGAAGACAGAAAATGGGTCCTCCGCTTGAGTCCTCCCCTCCCATTTCCTCTGTTCCGTCCATCTCTCCTCCTCCATTCCAGCCTGTGCTTGCACTGTCCATTAGCCTCTGGCTTCACACAATCTCAGATGAGGAAAGGTTAGAAAAGCTCTCAAACAGGGAATACAGCAGATTCCTTCCCATCCAAAGATCCAGCCCATCTATGATGTTCCCCACCTGAAATTATTCCACCTCCCCACATCCTTCCAGCTGTGCCCCGCATACAATTGAACCTCTTCCCTCAAGAATCTCATCGTTTTCCATCGTGGCCCAATGCGTAACCTCGCCAGGCCTATACGACTGGCTGTTCACGTGGCAAGCGCCTCTCATTCCTTTTCACTTGCCCTCCCCCTTCACTAGTGTGACCGAGATTCTTGACAGCTTCTGCTCCCAGGACCTGCTGTCGGTCAGATGTTCTCCCTGAGTCCCAGAGGCTGCGGGCACAGATCTCATGGTGCGTTTTCCAGTCCTAGGCCTCCTCTCATCTGCTTTCCCGTTGAACCCCGAGAGACGAGTAAAAAAGATTACGAGCAAATAATGGTTCTGTTAAACCGTATGCAGAGATGGGATTTATCTTAAGCTTTTTTTTGTTTCCAAGTTTACATGACAGACAACAAGCTGACCCTCGTGAATTTTTCAGAAGATAAGGGTTGTTTTTATATACGAATTTCATCTGAACTGCATATTTTTTTAATTTGGAGGCTTTTTTAAAACAAATCAAGAGAGAAATAAATTGGGGACCAAACTTTGATTTCCATTTTTTTTCTGTTGAGGTTCTCTTGTGACCATTTTTTGTAAATGAAAGGCAATACAGCCACGGCATTTTCTATGGCACAGACATCACGAGGATTATAGATATAAATATATATATTGTTTTCAACTAGCACTGTAAATAAAAGCGTTTAAAAATATTTCAGACAACTTGTGCGGATGGTTGTGTCTGTCTGAGGTTGTGCTCTGGTCAGTAAGAAGCCGGTCTGTGGATAAAACGGGATGGCTTGGATAGCAGCTGGTGGAAAGAAGAAACTCAGTTAAGACCCTGTGGTAATTATTTAAATGGCACCTGCGTGCTGCTGATCAGCATGCTGCTCCCTCCCTCAGAACCATGCATGTTCTGCTCCCTCCCTCTCACGCAGCTCCATCTGCCAGGCACTCGCAGTGAGGATGTGCGACAAACGTTAAGGTAAAGCTCTGGGGCTGTCACGAGGCTCTGGAAACAAACAGCCTCTCTCCCAGATGATGGTGGCTCAGAAACGGAGCCTAAGCTGTGCCTGCTGCGTGCAGGCGAGTGCTGCTCCGCAGCATCCCTGCCCCAGCTGGCATCAAGCGTGACCTGTGCAGCATCACTCACAGAATGAAAGGGAAGTGTTTAGAGAGCAAGAGCTTTCAGTTCTTTGTCCCACCAGCTGCCTGGGAGAGATCTGTCAAATAATTGTCTTTTATCTTTGGGAGACCTTTAAAGTTTCTGTTACTGTTTCTTCCTTTTTAAACTCCTGTTTTGGCAGTCACGCAATGAGTGACCAAGCCTGGGAGCTGTAAATAATACCAACTTTTGTCTGAGCGTCAGCGGCTTTGTGCATGCCCAACGACAGCAACAGATGAGATACTGGCAGTACAAACAGTCACTGGTCTCTGGAGATGCAAGCCGTCCATTGTCGTTTCCTCCCAGTGTCCCTGTTTGGCTGCAGGACTGGCCTGGCATGCAGAGTGACGAGGATATGGTGCAAATGGCACGGCCTCTGCCAACCTTCTTCCCACCTGTGCATGTCTCCGGGACAGCCCCATCTCCAGCTGAAGCCGTACGCTGGGCTCTGTGTTTGGGTGCTTTGCAGCAAAGCTGTCACGCCAGCGCAAGGCTGTGTTTGTGCAGCTCTGTCCCATGGAGCGCCCAGCAACTGCAACCACCTCCATTTTGGCCATCTCCCCGGTGAGCAGCGTTTCAAAAGCAGGTAGCTCTTGCATCAGGCCGACTTGCAATGCCTCTCCCTGCTCCCACTCGCCCTGGGCACTGTGATGAATGTGCTGATTCAACCCCGCACATATCATTTAACCACACTTGTGCAATTTTATATTCCTACTATTGCTCCATTTGAAAAACTGATAGATTCCAGTCCCTGCTCGTTTCAAAATACTTTCACGTTGGAGCAAGTCCTCAGGATTCGCCCCAGGTTTTGCTGACCAGTCAACTTTTACTGTTTGGTACCAAATAGAGATCATTAGAGGATACTCCAACCTCTACAAAATTCCCATGCATCCCAATTCCCATGCATCTTCCCAGCAGCGGTGCCATAGTTCAAGTAGCGAGGAGTGCTTGTGCAGATGAGGAGGGAGAGGTCCTTGCTTTCCACGTGAGTACAACATCGGTTTCACTGGCTCTATCCATCTGATCACCCAGAAGTAAGTCAGGAGCACCCGCCTGTTAGGGCAGCGTGAGCTGCATAAGCAGCCATTCCCCATTTCCTCTGAGGGAAATGCTGCAGGACAGAGAGAAGTGCTGAAGGGCTGACAGCTGGTTTCCACGTGTCTCTATGGAGTCCTCAGTTCCACAGCTTCTGCCGGTTCTTCCATCTTGTTCAGTTTTACTGGACACCCTTGTCACTACCTGTGGATAGAAGATACAGCTGAAGGTAAGGAAACAGAAGAATATCTGCTTCTACATTCATTCATCTCGGTGCTCTGCAGGATGTCATTTTGGGCTTCCGTTGAGGACTACAGATAACGATGGGGTATTGCACAGCTTAGTTCCTTTCCTTGGAGCAACCACAGCAAGCAGTTTCAGAGTTCCAGAAAGAGTTGTGGATATGGAGTTATGCCCTGCATCTTGCATCCTAACCTGCAGAAGTCTTTCACCACTGAGCCTAATTCTTCTTCCACAGTAAAATCGGTGGTGGTGTCAATGCTGGCACCAGCAAGGTAAGTCCATCTTTACCAGTGATTCCTCAGAAGCAGTGATAACATCCAGAGGCCTGAGCCACCTTTCTCAGCTCCGTGCTAATCCTCCGCTCATTTCAGTTAATTCCTGTCACCATCTGTCAGCTTCATCAGCTGGGGGCAGAACTCCCTCAAAGCTGTCCAAAGGTCACACTAGAAGTCAGCGCAGACTGGGATTAGACTGCAAGAGGCTGTCTGTGCAGGAATGTGCACCGGATGGACTTGTCTTTTGGTCAGGCCTTACCACTGAGCCAAGCGCAATTGCAGACCAGGCCTTAGTACTTAATATGCCCGCACTGAAGTCCTTAGTGGTTTCATATGAAAGAGGTTTTGCTGTCAGGAGGCAATTTGGTAAGCAGCTTTCTTGCCCTGATCACGGTGTTGTTAGAGCTCTCTAGATGTTTGGTGTCAATGGCCCCTTTCTTGCTGCGATGTTTGGTGGCCCTGCCTGTAGCTCAGGTGATACATGGAAGGTGTGTCTTGCTAAAGGAGACAAGGCCCAGTGGTTCTGGGCATGGACTGGCTGTACACACTACAGTGTGGTGGGTTTGGATAAAACGCCTCCATAGATCTAGAGGTAATTATTACTTTTCAACCGTGTTCTCCAGTTTGAAGAAGCTGAATGAATGGAATGGCTGGACAAAGGGTCCACCAGCTCACAGCCTGAAGGTGAGGGGCTGAGTCTCACAGCCTCAGCATGGCCATTGGCAGGGGGTGACTGGTGATGCTGGAGGCCACATGGGATAGCAAAGCCCAGCCAGCGCCAGCTGCTGGGAACAGTCCAGAAGTTCTGTGGCCACACCAGGCCTTCCTCATCCGGGCAGCGAAGGATAAGGTGGAAGCTGGACAGCAGGAAGCTGTGAGCAGACACAGCTGGGTGCCCGCTCCTCCTGAGGGGCCACGTAGATATGGTCTCATGAAGAAGACAGCTCTGGCTGTGTTGGTGAGCTGTGGATGAGAAGCATGAGAGGAGGCAGCTGGTCTCAGAGTTGGCTAACTTAAGCGTGTCAGTGCTGCTGGTACTTGTAAAAGAATCTGATCTACCTTTGGCATCAACTCTGCTGTGAACAAGGAGATTGGTCTAGAGACCTCAAAGGTCCCCTCCCACCAGCATCTTTCTGTGAGTGTGTAAAGAAATAGATGCCTGCCTTGGAAGTTTGAACTGAACTGCTGAGCAAAGAAACAAATGTTCTTTGCATATTATAGCTGTCCTCTCCTCATTTCCACCTCAGGCAAATGATGCTCCCCACCCAGTCTCTTTGGTCTTTCACATCAGTTTTAAGCCAGTAAATGAAACAAGATTGTCAGAATCAAAATCATCATGCAAACAGAATCATGAGTCCTCTTCCAGACCTGGAACAAGTGGGCCCTCTGAACACTGCTGATCGGGGGGGGGGAACATTTCATGCTCTAGGAAAGTCCATAACCACTCTTCTGTATCAGCTTAAATAATAATAATAATAATTGCAGATACATTACTTCTCTTCCCAGTGCTTCTCCGGGATAAGGGGCCTTTTTAGGCCCCTGATTAGTAGTCACATTTCTCAGTCAATTCCCATATGCCAGATGGGAAACTAACGCAACTTGCCTTTCCAGATCCTTAAGAAGCCCATGTACTTTTCCCTCCCACTTCTCCCCTATTTCAAGAGTGGAGTCAAAGATACATTTGTGGCTGATTCAGCCTGTGCATTTTTCTCAGGGAAGAATTCTGTGTCTACATGTGTGGGCTCAGACTGGGGACATGTTGCAGAAGGACAGCACTGGAGCATTGCCTATCACTAGATGGGTTTGGGGCTTACTTCCTGGTGAGCTCTTACTGCTGTAACAGAATATGGACAGTCACAAGGGTGAGGGAAGACCCAGGGTGTTAGTAAGCAAAGGTCCTAACCATGCAGGATGACTTACGGATCAAGCCTGGTATCATCAAATATTGCTTTCCCCTTATGGAAGGCATTTCCCATCAGACACAGAAGAGGATGCTTTCCTATCTCAGGCTTCTCCAGAAGAAAAGGCTCTACATCCCAGCTGGAAGTCTCTGTGGACAGCAGTTGTTCCTTAGCTGAGCTTCAGAGAACTGTCAGTCCAGAGCAGACAAAGCTTCCTCTTGTCAGGTATACTGGGGCAGGCAGGCTATGGCAGATGGCTAGGAGCCTTTCTGCAAATTACCCTTTAGAAAGGACAGATGAGCGTGCAACCCATATTTGAGCTGTTGGTGACACCCAGCTGATATTATCTGTCACTAGGTGGCTGTAGGACCTGCACATTCTACAGACATCTAATGTTTTTAATAATGATATTTATGGCTCCCATTCTCTGCCATGTATGTTAAGCAATTTTTTTCAAACAGTCCAGTTCAATATTTCCAGTGTCCCAATGGGGTTCCACATGCTTTCTTCTCTATTTAGTTGCTTCATCTATGAAGTGGCACCATCATGTCAGCAGGGTGTTTGGCTACATGTCTTGCAGTGCTGAATTCTGTTGCTAAGTCTGAAATGTTACTGGTGCTTCATGTATTCAAGCTCCTAAAACCAGTAAAGGCTATAAGATGTAGCATAAAATAGTCAATTTCCTGATCTCTGTGACTGTGTCTCCCTTTGCCTCTTTGTCAAATCAGGTAGAGTCATGTTTTAGACTTTCTCAGGTATTCAAGCAATTCATTTTACATACTGAAAATGTCAAACCTTGTTGTTGTTGTTGTTTCCCTGGAAGCTTAACCACCACCTCACTACAAATGCAATCATAATGATCAAACTTTGAAACTAAACACAATTAGGATACACAGTGTGTTATGAAGACCCTTACCTGAACCATCCCCCAGCATCTTTCTTCTGTTGCATATCCAGATGATTTCATAAAGGGGTGTCTGTTGGACAGCGCTCCAGAGCATGAAGTCAGGCAGTGCTCAGTTAGGCTCACCTGGAAGCACGCCAGAAAACAAATCCAAAACCATCCATTTGCTGTTTTCCTATATGAAGGACAGTTTCTTAGTTTTTTTTTTTTTTTTTTTTTTTTTTCCCTGTGTAAAACCCAAAGCATTGAAACTATCCAAGGCTGTAAGATGTAGCTCCAAGAAACCTCCTGAACTCCTTGAGATACCAGCATGGAAAGTATGGGCCCAGATTTGAGCTGGGAATTTGCCACCTCTCCACAAGGTTAATTTCACAGAATACCCAGTAGAGAAATTTGGGAAAGTCAACCTCAGTATTAAAATGACCCCTAAATTTTAGTTAAAGAAAATGCAGAATACTTCAGGGTCTTCTGCGGCTCATCTTTCATCACTGCAGGAGTAAGCATTCCTCTAGGGAACTGCTAACGGCATGCTATGCTGACTGCAACTTCTTGTTGTTAGAGAATCCCATTCCACCTCAGTTTCTCTATGTTTTAGAGGGTTTCCAGATCATATTCTGACCTAACACCTCCCATTTGTGGCAGGATTCCTACAGGTAAGCCAAAATTGCCCAGTACTGCATTGGCGTTTACTCCAAAGGGTGAAAAGCCTACAGATAGCTGATGGTGTCCCAGACAGAAGACAAGAAAGAATGCCATCTTGGAAGAGGAATACAGTGCTGTGCAGCAGAATATCTCAGTGCTGTATGTGCTGTCATCACTGAAGCCTCCGAGGGGGCCCCAGCAGGACTCAATCCTCCTGCATTATCTAGGCTCTTCTGGGCACAAAGGCTCTTCTTTCAAGATCTACGCTTGTACTCGAAACGGAGCAACCATTCGAAGATAGCAGGCAACACAACCAGATGTAGCCTGAACTGATTTCTGTTTCAGTTCGGAGGGTGCACCTTCTATTGTTTTCCCCAAGCCTCTCCAACGGATTCGTTAGAGAGGGACCGGAGTCCCGCAAGCGCAGGTCCTCATCTTTCCTATCAGAAGTGCCCCCTGGTGGCATCACATCGCACACGTCGGTAAATTCTTGGCCGAAAGACGGCGAACGGTCACCCGGCGTTTCTTCACCCCCAGAAGGTTCAGCACGAAGCACGCTGTGAGCCGCCCCTTCCTGGGGGAGCCAGGAGGGACTCTCGTCGCACCTGAGCAGCTGAGAAGTTCCTTCCCATGTGGTTGCTGTCGGTTGGCAGCAGGTTTGTCTTGGCCAGCGATTTGAATGCGCAGAAGTTGGCATCTGGCTTCCAGGAGAAACAGTCCTTTGCCTAGAGCGTCCAAGGCAGGTCTAGGGGACTTGGAAGGAGATTCACCCTCACTTCAGTCCACTCCTATTAAATGAGATGCTGTGTTACTTTCCTAACAGCTACTACAAAAAGCTCTCTCCTGGCCCAGTCCAGATCTTCCTGAGCTTTTTGCCAGGGTCAGAAAAGTGACGTTATGTCCAGTGCTTCCTTTCTCTAAAGCAGGCTTTGAGGGGTTGCATCATGCTACCAGGTGCGTCAGACACTGTGTGTCTGTACTCTTCCCTCACCTGTTTTTCTCTTATGCTCTCAGAGGAAGGTCGCTTGGAAGACAAGGCTGAACAGAATAGCTCCTGAGAGCCACTTGCACAAGTTCAGGAACCTTCAAATGCTTGTGGGAGGGCTCTACTAGTCTCATCTTCCCTGGCCATGGCTTGATCCATGCATGCAAGCCTGAACGTCCCTCCACTTGAAAGGCAGGTATGTATTGAAGTCACTTGCAGTCTTCTAGTCTGTATCTGGGTGTTTTTTCTTCTACTTTTAGACTTAATATCTATGTTGGTCTGACTGACTGCCCCATAAAGGGGCATGTTATCACTAAATAAGTGCTGCAGTGAGTAGGTAAAGCAGGGCAGTCATACTCAGTGAAGACAGGACAGGGCATGTGTCTTTACAAAACCAAGATGCTACTCAGCTTCTGAAGGAGACCTTGTAAATAGTTTTGTTTAACAGAGTTCCTAAGTTTTGTTTAACCAAGTTGCTTTGAGAGAACCAGTAAGAAGGTAAAAGAAGAAGTTCTACCAAGGCTGCCATGGAGACAGTCAGGCATAGGATGCATGGTTGGTTGGGTGAACCAGGAAGGCTGTAACCCCCAGGTACCACATCCATCTGGGAAAGAGGGCAGGTGGTATGTGGCCTGGAGTTTGGGAATAGAAGGGGTTGCATCTGCTAGAGTTTTTGTGTGATTCGGCAGGAATTTATATCCATGTGCCCTCCCTTTATTCAAATAAAGTTACTTTTTCAGAACTACTCTGTCTCCTCTTTGACCACCGACGTCTGGCAAATGAGATTTTTCACACAGTGGCATTGGGACAGGAAGGCAAACTTGGAAAAGAGCCTCTTAGATCAGTTTCCTCGTGGGAGAAGCTGTATGGTGGAATTCCATACCTACCTTCCATTCAAGCACCTGGGAAGTTTTACAGGTCATCTTCATACACCCACTCAAACAATTGTTTTTCATATGAGGGAAGGAGATGCAGTTAAGTCTTGGGTTTGGGGTTTGTTTGTTTGTTTTTCCATTTCTTGGGCCACTGTTTTTACTGTGACATGCTGTTCCATTATTGTGAGTTCTGAGCTTCACCTTGTCTCATGACTGGACCATTTTGTCCAAATATTCTCCCCTTCCACACAAGCTGATCTGGACTTCAAGTTCAGACACAGGATGCACATGAAACTCCTGGGACTACCAGTCTTTCAGGGTGACTTTCATTTGAAGATAATAAGCAACACATTAGGGTAGTAAAAACACCAAACAAGAGAAACCCTTAAAGCTCCTTCAGGTTTGGAACAAGTGAGCCCTCTGACCACCTGCAGTTAGGGAAAAACAGCAGCGCGCTGCTAAACCCAAAGGAAAGTCCCCATACACACAAAGCACCACCACCACCACCTCATTGTATCTGAGCCCACACTCCTCACCCTTCCTTCTCCCTCCAGACTATGTGCCTCAGCACAGCAGTCATATTCTTCTGCTGTTTCCCAGTCCTTTGCTGGAGTTCCCTGATGGAGCAAGACTAGATAGCTTTCTGTTCTGAGTCTTAAAACGAGCCCACATGCACTGTCAGAGAAAACCTTGAGGGAGGCCTGTCAGTAAAGAAGTCTGGGGAAACATGAATAGATAGTGTTTTATTCTTGTGATGCTGATCAACCCTCTTGGCTTCCTGCAGAGAGCCCCATACCCTACAGCAAGAGGATGCCATCAACCATTTTCCACATCGACAGTCTGCCGGTGGAGAAGAGGCCACCAGAAAAGTTATTCCCATATCAGAGCCTTGCTGTACAAAAGCATGTACCTCATTCCCAGACAGATTTTGATTTTAATTTTGAACCACTGGTTGTCCTTATGCTCATCTATCAGAGTAGAGATCCTGCCTGTTTTTCACATGCTCTCCTCATGGGGGAGAAATAAGAAAGATAGATTGCAAATGTAAAAGCATGAAAATGGATGTATTGGATCAGCCTAGTGCTCTGCTAC
>PPHD01026775.1:0-11358 GCA_002909625.1 Bambusicola thoracicus
ATATTCAAGACCCATCTGGACGCCTACCTGTGCAGCCTGCTGTAGGGAGCCTGCTTTGCAGGGGGGCTGGACTTGATCCCTAGAGGTCCCTTCCAGCCCCTACAATTCTGTGATTCTGTGAAACGGGAGTTGTTATTCAGACCTTGAGCAGTGACGCGCGTTCATTTTGAACTAGGAAAGACTATCAAAAAAGAGGCCTTCAAAACTGATAATGTATATGCTCATCTCCATGAGTAAGAAAATGGTCTAGACTTCCTATTCCTGTAGAGAATATTACTGTTCTGAACAGTGTGCCCTTCATAGCTCACTGCTGGATTTGTTCCCTCAGGAAAGATCACATCAGAGCCAACTTCATCAGTTCCACACTTTACTGAACTCCACTAGGAACCTTTTAGCGCTATTCTTCCATACACACACACACAAAAGATTATGGAACAACGAAACATGGAAGAACATCCAGTACTTGGGTAGGAAGAGATAATGACATCGGGCTGGCCTGTCATCTAGTAAGAAATTAACTTCTTTCCAGAAGGGTATACACTGCCCACACTAACTCACAAGTCCTTCTCGCTCATCTCTCTTACTTGCATGAGGAGATACAATTATGCATTCAGAAGATGGTCCTCCTTGGACAAAAAAGAAATATCTATGATACAAGAAGATGCAAAATAAGTACTGAACTCCCCATGATTTTGAAAGAACATGGATGCTTCCCAAGTGGATTAAAAATCAGACTGCCACACACTTCGATTTTTATAATACATAATCTTTTCTAACAGTGCTTGGCTGGAACGCATACAACATTTCTAAGCTCTACTTATTCAGCAGCCTGGTATTTATAGGCCAAAGCTATTTTGCAGCTATGTTAGACATAAAAGATATTATTCACTGTATTTATATAAGGCCTATTATTTTATGCATGATGGTAAACTTCAAGAAAAAATTGTGACCATGCAAGCTTTCAGCTTAGGCAGAATTCCCTTGCGTAGCTCAAACCGTACTGATTTCCACTGGTACTTGTTTGATTGTTTTTGCAAGATCTCTGCTTGCCCAGTTGCAGAAAGCAAAATACAGCAGGCTTCTAATGCTGGAGGAGAAGATGAGCAACATGTTGTAAATTTAACTGGAAAGAGACCTTACCCTTCATTTTAAACTATCACTTAATGAGGAGCTGCGCAGAGGCACTGACAACAAGACAAAGTGAAAGAGGAGAGAAAGGATCCAGGGATGGGAACTACAAGCTACTGCGAGAAGATAATAACAGGAGATTAAATAGACACTACTGGAGGAAAGAGATGCAATGTGTGAGGAACTGATGGTGAAGACTTGTAAGATGATGTTTTGAGACAATTTGTTGGGTGCATCCAGCGCATTTCAGGAGCATTTCATTAAATGCATCAATAGACAAATGAAACTCTTCTGCCAGAAGGAATTGGAAAGAAGATCAAAAAAACAAGTAAACAACACACAGTAGATACCAGAAAAAGGATAAAACAGCTAATTACATAAAACCACTATTATGTTGGTCGTTATTTTAAACCTATATATACATTGAGAGAGAGATTTCATATTCACAGATAAAACATTTATTTTTCAGTACATCTGCCATATATTCAATTTTAATATTATACATAATTTCTTGATTTAAACTCTGGATTCCTAAGTTCCTTCCACTTTGAACTCACCATGTCTCTGCCATCATCTCACATTTTACTTTATCACATGAAAATACTTTGAAGATGCATTCCCTGAACATTAAACCTCAGCACTTTAACCAATAATCAGCAATAAACTATTCCATGGCTTAAGTTTTCAAGCCAATTCTCTTTCAAACAGTGTAAAAAGCAGTTGTAGCAATTTTAGTGTTCTCTGCCCTCACAAACCACACTTTACAAGCATTTTTGTTGGAGACAAGAAAGAAACATACAGAATAACCACATTCAAAAGAGCCATGGTTTAACACTATAAAATGCTAATTCTTCTTCATCTGCCACAGCATATAAACTGCAGCGTATCCAGTCCAGAGGCAGACAACATTGGAAGTGCTGGCATCTTTATAGTGCTTTCTAGTTTCAGATGGCTGGTCTAAATTAGACATCCCTTCAGAAAAACTGGAAGACAGGGTGATATGCTGCATACCACCACATCTGGGAAGTATAAGGTAGTCCAAGTATTGTTAAAGTACCTACAAGCTGGACAAACAGTATCACCTATGACTACTCTTTAATGCCTCCAGACACTTGAAAACAAATGTCATTTTTCATTGATAAACTGAGTTTATGATTACTCCAGCCTTTTTTTTGTTTTGTTTTGTTTTTTGCAAAAGTAGGGTTATCAAGGGGGGTAGGGAGGCGTAAGAGCAGGCTGATGAAAACGTTTACATACCCAAGTGTTCAGCTACAATTTACTCATGAACATATGTGGAATCTGCAAAGAAAGATTCTAGACTTCCCTACCCTGAGGCTCTCCAGCATTTTACTTACACAGAAAGGCTGGCCTATTAAACCTGCATCTGATTTGGACATCCTGATTCCTTCAGCATTGCATTTTTATGCTCGGGAAGCCTCTATGGTGAGAGGAGCAATCAGTGAATTACATGAAGCTTTGCCAGAGGAACTACCTACCCATGAGGTATTTCTGCCCATGAGTACACATCTTCATACCCCAGCTGTGACCCAGGCATCTTGGCAGAAGGCTGGAATACAAACCTGGCCTCAGTCTTGGTGTGTAACCACAGACCTATCCTCTCCATCAACAGGAGACTATTGAATCAACTCCTTTAATTCCTCTTGATAGATGGACTTTCATGCATTTCCACCCGGCTTTCTTTCACCCAGAAAGAAAACTGTAAATATTTAGGCTTCTCAGAAATAAAGAGGGCCAACTTCCTGAATAGCAAAGCTATTTGAGTGCCATCTGGGCAAACAACTTTCATCTGCGTAAACATGTCTCAGCAAGCGCAAGTCCCATGGGCAGGATATTTGCCACCAGCTTTCACATTCACACAACGCATCCCACAAACACTGTACTTTTGACTGACCTTTAACAATCCTCTCCTCTTTCCCAAAAAGATAAGTATTATAAAAGCCGTACTGAAGTTTGGGTTTAACCCGTATATACTGTTTCTTGCTGGGCTGGGCCACGACACTGAATGAATAAAGTGAGCAGCCCAGAGTTGCTAGGAACACCTGGCACATTCTCAAGCTGATCGTCAGCTAGAGGTGGTGAAACATGATGTGCCAGTCATTGCTCTGTCTTGTCACAGCTATTCCCTTAAAATAGGCAGAAGTACCATGAGGCCACGTGGAAGGAAGATAGCTAAGTTCAACTACATTGCTTGCCTCTTCTGTCCATCTTGGTGTCACTGGCATCCATGCTGGAAAGAACGACCAAGAGGAAACAGTGGTAGTGAGGGTGAGGAGGCCTTTCCATTCCCACTGCTTATCTGGGATCATCTTCAGATCTCCTAATCATTCTCCTGCAAGACCATATCTCTTCTGCAAACAGCCTTGTAACACCCTGACTCCTTCCTCCCCTTCAAGAAGCTCCTCTCCCCTAAAATGGAGCCAGACTTATCCTTGCTGTGAGGAGCTGGAAGGAGGGAACAGCCATTTCTCATCTGCTCAAGCATCAGGCTCTGCTTTATGCCCTGTGTTAGGAAAGAGGTAAGGGAATATGAGATAATCTGTAGGTGTGCTGAACAGCCACAGTGGTAACTGCGGTAACTGATTATTAAAACTGATTATTAAAATCCTCTAATGTAAGACTGCCTAGAGAGAAGGAGAACAGCTAAGCTGACTACCCAATTCTTCTTCATATAAACAAGGCCATGGAAACATATGCATTGTACCATGGAGACTGGCTTATGAGAGCCTTCTTACAACCTCTCATGCTCTCCAGGGCTGCATTTGATCTGTTCATTTGCCTCTTTAGTTTACCTGTCCAGTGTTAGCTATTTATCCAAAAGCAGTAGTTCACAGTCACAATAATATACTTGCTTTCTACCAAAACCATTAATTTCCTACATCAGTATTTTTCAAGAACCAAAGTGAAAACAAAACAAAACATGAAGTATTCCTTTAGTTATGTTTATCTGTGCTTAAATCAACAAAAAAAGAAGAAAAGGATGACAAAAGCCAACAGAACCATCATTTGCTGATGCTGTACTATTCCTATCAGTGCCAGGTAGATACACACACAATTTTTCTCCTTTTTCTCTTATGTGAGATAGCAGCCAGACTCAATGCCTTCCTTAAGAATGCCCTTCCCTCTTAAGGCCTTCCAAAGTATGCTGACCACGCACTCATTTTGAAAGAGCACTATTTTAAAACCGAGTTCATTGCTTCAGTAATCACCTACTCAGGGATTCCAAGCCACGTCCCTAACTTTGCCACAAACTCAGCTGCCTCTGCCCCCTATAGAATTGCATTTTATTTTCAGGGCACTCAGAAGCACGATCTTGCACCTGGAGGTTCTACTACCAAACGTGCTGTGATGGTGATGCAGCCTCTGAAATAGAAGCCACAGATCTAGAAATCCTTTTAGCCTGCTTAAAGCATATATTTGGTTGCATGCAGTTTGTGGTTGGCAGCTCTTCTAGATAGCTATTGCTGCTGTCATATGGAAAGAAAGGCATGCCGAGAAGTAAAGCAAGTTTGGACTATAGCTGCAAAACCTGCAGTACAAGGACTGTAAGTGGCACCTCTGAGCTGAGAGTCCAGGCCTTTGCCAACTACTGCAGTATTCGGTGAGGTCATAGTCACAAGCTTTCTTACCAGACAAGCCTTATGTTAAACCTGTTGCATTTACTCCCCTTATTTCCATTCTCAAGAGCTTCAGTGCTTTGCTACTTTGATGGTTGGAAATGATCTTCTAATTTCTGTCCTAAGGTTATTCAATGACACATTATAGCCCTTTAAATCTTCAGCTTAAATAGCTGTGCTCTCCCATTTCATCCCTAGTATTTGGTCCCTACTAAGAAGGGATAATCCTACCGCCTTCTCAATGTCTTTCTTTTATGAGGCTAAGCAATTTAAAATCTTTTGATCTTCCTCCTGATTTTAGCAGCTGAGATGTACTCTAGTCCTCAGTCACTCTACTTGAATATGGATTCCCAAAATCATACATGAAATCTAAGTTATGCTATGTACAATGGAGTAACATATGTATTTTTTAAATAATCTACCGGTGTATACATGGTTTTAACAGCTATCCAAGGATCATAAGGAATTTTCAAAACTAAATCTTACCAAAATGGTATGAAGTAGATTACATTTATGTGCAAAGGCATTCTAGGGCTTCTGTTGCAAGTCACTGACAGAACTAGGTCTTATTCTTCCATTTACTGAAGACAATTCCTCTCAAACTCAATGCTGGGATGACAAGTTCTATTAATCAGTCTCTGTGGTATGGTTCTAAGCACATCTGACAGTGCAGCACCCAAGGATTGGATTTTTAGGTGAAAGCCTCTCAGCAAATCAAATTCAAGGTATAGCTATCACTGGTCATTACTGAAAGAAAATTCATTTTTGGTTAACTTTTTTCTTCAAAAATTCCAGGTTTACTGCTCACTCCAAATCCAAGAAATCATTTTCTCTCCAATGTTCTGTTATGTTGCTCTATCACTATCTTACGTTTCCCTCTGAGAACCCTTAACTATTCCATGAGAATAATAAAAACAAGAAGTCACAATTACCTACCAAAACAAATATTTTCTATTCTTTATCTACTTTCCTAAAAAGGAAAATACTGCTGTCGTAATATTCCATGCCCAACTGTCTACAAAAGCATACGATGAGCTAAACTAAATCTCAATGAAAGGACAGGCTTAATAATACCTGGATGAGATATAGTTTACATTTCCCCCAGATATGAACGACAAAGTAGACTGCGGTAGAACTTACTTATACAACAGCATTCCTTTTTTTTTTCCTGACATGATACCAACATACACATGCTTTTAAGACGCTGGTGTTATATGATTGATGCCCAATCTGCTTGTAAGGGTGGACATAACAATACAAACAGACTCAAGTACTACAAAAAGGGAGCAACTACAGACAAGCCTTCCTGCACATACTTTAAAGTTTAAGAAGAGCTTTCATTTTTAATTCAAAATTTCTTACAGAGTAACTCATCCTCCAAATTGCCCCTTAAAAGTCTTTACAATTCTTTCTGTACTAAAACTGCTTTAAAACAGATACGGAATGAAGGAGGGCATATAAACACCTGAAAATCTAAACTTATCTTGAAGAGGAACACAGCATTAAAAATTAACTTTGCTATCCTATGAGCAGGCATCTCTGAGACTTGGAGCACCACAACAAAGATTAGCTTGCCCACAGCCAATTCTTCTCTCACCATACTACATGTTTAACAAAGTCATGCAAAGAATGAGCAAGAGTGAAGTTATCCGTACCCTGGCTTTCGCCCCGCTCAGTTCCAGCAATGCAAAGATTAAGGAATGCCACAAACTACATTCAAAGCATTTTTGTTTTTACCTAATCAGTTTCTTTTTTTTTAACTCATTTATCTCTTAATCTCCTGTAAGAATTGAATCACATACTCCTAAAACGTGTGGTGAATCACATACTCCTAAAACATGTGGTTCTTCTTCCATTCATGATAAATTCTCCTGTCCATCATTCCTGCATCACCCAGGTAGCATTAAAACAGTAAATTTTACCTAACATTTTATCCAATGTAAGATAAAGATACCTTCCCATAAATGGCAGAAATAAACAGATATCACCACAAACCAACACACATCATCATAATATTCACTCAAAAAGCTCCATAAATACGTACACAAATAGCTTTTACCAATGTTGTTTTTACTGCTGCAATATGGTTTGCAATAACCAAAAGGACATACCAAGCCAGAACATCAGCAGAACAATCAACAGGACTGCACAGTGATGGAGACGTGAGAACTAGCAGGGACAGCAGTACTGGAAGATGACAAGAAAAGCTTTCCTACAGGTCATACTGGAGCTCACACCAGCAGTCTATAGCAGAAATCCAGCCAAGGGACAGCCCTCAGCACAGGAAACATTCTACGAGCCCCAGCTGGCTGTAATCTATTCCTGTAGCCAGCAGCTCCCCAGGTTGTGTTGATGAATTCATCATCAGTACTGTTGTCCAGTGTATTTGACTTGCTGCAACGTAGTAACTGCTGCATCTTGCTGAGAGGCTGGGTAGAAGTTTAAAATCCTCCTCGTAGGCAGAGGCCTAACTTATACTTGGCCTTTTGAGTTATTAAGTCTTCTGCTGAAAGCCTGGTTAAGAGGAAGGTGTGACTGACTCTGGAGCAGTTGAACAGCTGTGTGGTTTTGGAGGATTGCCAGTTAGATGGCAGAACCATGCTCTCTATTCTTCTGTTTCTAAGAGGGGAAACGACTGCAGCAATTTGCTCAATCTGTAACAGGCAGAATCCTGGACAGTATGTGAGAGCAAGAACTGAAGAGACCTCCAGAAATGATTCTATGTTGGGCAGTTGTAGAGGTTAGCCCAGGGAGAAAAAGTGCAAGTTGACACAGATACAGCAGTATTGCCACTTCAACAGCAAGGGCAGTTGTAGCTGTGAAACACTTCTCTAGAGAGGAAATACACTTCTGCACGTGCAAACAGAAGAGAAAAACAGAAAAGTAAGCTGTAAAAAATGGAGAAAGCGAGCATATGGTCCTTTGCAGACTGATGAAAACCGTAAGAAGTTTTGGGGGGCATTTAGTTAGGAATGCGCTTGCTGATTTCACAGAACACAAGCATTTTCTCCATAAAAAAATGGAAAATTTTAAACTTTGGAAGTGTTTACTATGTTTTGCAGGGCACTGGACTGCAGTGCTTGATCTTATAATAAAAGGTGCAGCACAGCAGCCGTGTTCCTCTGTATGTTTAAACCCTATCACGATATGTTATTGTTAGCTCCGCTGAGACTTTTCTAAGAAGCTAATTGTCCACAAGTCTAATTTCACATCTCTCAGTTGGGATGAAGCATGCGTTTCCTGGAAATATTTGGAGCTATTTAGGGAGCGTTGAGAGAGTTACTTGATCATTTACTACTCTTGTCAGGCAGAATACTTCATCTACCTTAACTCTCTTTCGATGACTCCCACTGACCAAATTGAAGTACACTGCCAAACTGACAGAACTCTGGAAGATTACCACTCACGGTACTAACTCAAGTATGTCAGCATTCTGAACTCCTTGCAGACTCCTTGAAGCCTTTGAATCGTGACCTCTGGAATTTCATGAATGAGGAATGCATAGATGAGATACTGTACAGAAGAAAAAAAAAGATAAAATATTTCCACCTCTGACATAGAGGCCGCTTGGGAAAAGCTGGTATGCATGACTAAAGAGGTATTTTGCTCTGCCCAGCGAAGTGCTACGCCATTTGTAGCCAGAAAAAGTAGCTGAAATACATATGTTGAATTACAGTGCAGGGAGAGATGACACTGTTGGGGAGACACTCAAAACAGTGGTTTCAAAAAGGCTGCCCACACTCAGGTCTTGGTTAAATCACACTCTGACAACGTTCCTCTGGAGTGACTGGTGATGGCCACCACCACCACGTTCCCTGCAGCACTTTTCAAATCACTCTTTTAATATGCGATAGCATTTCCTCCAATGAAATAAGTTCCAGTTCCTCAAGGGAAAGGCAGATGTTGGATGAATTGCCAGAAGTCTTGCTCTGGCAGCATCTCCTCCACAGACCTCATTTTAATACTTGAACGGTACAGGCAGACACCTAGCAGTGTCCAGCAGCTACCTGTCCTATGAGATAAGCAAACAACATAGAATCATAGATTTGGATTGGCTAGGACCTTTGAGATCATCTAGTTCCAACCCCTCTGCTATAGGCAGGGACACCTCGCTCTAGATCAGGTTGCTCACAGCCCATTCCAGCCTGGCCTTGACATCATCAACTCGTGTCCTGACTTCATGTCACAGGACTCAACAACACTCCTCCTGCTACTGCATGGGGAAGGGTCATCCTGGGTGCCACTTCACAGACATGCAGCTACTGAGCATCTAGACTGAGTTCATACAAGATACTACCTTTAGGGCTGGTATGGCCTACAACACAACTGCAGCTAATTTGTCAATGCAAGCCTCAAAGCAAACTGCCTCTCTGCAAAGCAAAAAGGGTGATGCTCTGAGATTATCTAAAGTTCAAAATAAATGGGGTTTGACAAACACTTCTGACGCAGGAGACACTCTCATATGAACTAGAGTTAGTACAATATAAAGGTCCTTTGTCAAGAAGATCTAACCAAACTTGCACTTGCAGAGGTACAAAAAGAGGAAAGTAGAAAGTATATAAAACAACCATGTGAGCTTTCGCCTGACTTAAAAAACACACTCCAAGCATGCATGGGGCACAGGATGCGAAGCCTGTGTGTCAGCAGCAGAGCCAGCACTCAGGATCTGCCATCATTAAGGAATAACCCACTGAAAAGAGGTGCGAGTTAACAAGAGACTCCTTCAGCCCGGAAATAAGTTGGGAATGGCTGAAGAAAATGTTTGCCTTTAATGAGGAAAACAAGAAGCTTAAGCGTCCCAGGTTAGCAAGAGATCCGCCTGCAGCCATATTCACAGCACACAGCTCCCTCGTGTGGTCTTCCACGTACAGTTCTTCCTTCTCAAAAAACTGAATCAGAATTCCCATCAGATAGAATCATAGAATGGCCTGGGTTGAAAAGGACCACAACGATCATGTAGTTTCAACCCCACCCCGCTATGTGCAGGGTCGCCAACCACCAGACCAGGCTGCCCAGAGCCACATCCAGCCTGGCCTTGAATGCCTCCAGGGATGGGGCATCTGCAGCCTCCTTGGGCAACCTGTTCCACTGCGTCAACACCCTCTGGGTGAAAAACTTCCTNCATGTAGTTTCAACCCCCCCGCTGTGTGCAGGGGTCGCCAACCACCAGACCAGGCTGCCCAGAGCCACATCCAGCCTGGCCTTGAATGCCTCCAGGGATGGGGCATCTACAGCCTCCTTGGGCAACCTGTTCCACTGCGTCAACGCCCTCTGGGTGAAAAACTTCCTCCTAATATCCAACCTAGACCTCCCCTGTCCCAGTTTAAAACCATTCCANCCTAATATCCAACCTAGACCTCCCCTGTCCCAGTTTAAAACCATTCCACTTCGTCCTATCAATCCTTTCTAGTCAAACAGATGCATCAAGCATGGAGATGGGAAAACACTGACAGAAAAATCTAAACCTTTGCAGAGGGGCTCACCCACCAAAAACGAAAGCAGATACCAGCTTTTTCCTTCTCAGAGGAAAAAGTACAACATTGTCTGTTTTTTATTCCAAAAGAATACATTTGTTTATTATATTTTTAACAGAAAAATCAGAGGTGTTCAAATAAAAATCTCTCTCTATATACGTAAACGGGAGAAATTGAAGTTTTGAAGAGCACAATTTTTTTCATGTTATCTTTTTTTCCCCCTCCAAACTGTCAAGCTTTGCTGTAGTTGGATATAGAAAATTGACAGTGCTCCAAGCTTAATCCATAAAGCAATTCTCAAGTGCTATGTACTGGTCATTTTTATCTACAGAAACAAGGGAAATTTCTTTTCCCTAAGGCAGTCTTAAGGGAAACTCAATCTGTAGTCAAATACATCTCGCTGTCAAATTATTAGAGCTTGTATTTATCATTCCCAAAACTCTGGTACAAGTTATCAAGCTTTTCTTCAGATTGCTGAGATAAGAAGGCAGGAGGGAAGAAGTGAGTCATCACATGCGTCCTCATGTTCTGTACTGGTGAATCACTGCATGCTCATTGCATCACAGATGTCCCGTGCAGCCACCAGGGTAGCTCTACTGTAGTCAAGTATGCATAAGCTTGTAAACGCTTGTACGTAAACAAACAAGAATGACATTTCCTTTTATTTTACATAGCTGCATAGACATATCCCCCCAGTTTGGGTCTGGTACAGCTAACGTGCACACCATTGGCTTTCTGAAAACTTCAGCAGCTTCAGTACTGATGAAACAAACAGTTTATAACAGAGGGTCCCTGTGGTAGCAGCGAACATGCCACAAAAGATTCAGTTCCTGACCCACAGACCTCAGCTTTTTGGTTATTTGACTTCAGCACATCTCCATCAGTACGTGCTCTAATCACATCTTGCTGTTCTGTTCAGAGTCACAACAAAACGCCATGCACAAAGAGACAGGAAATAAAAAAAATCACCCAGCAGACCCTTCTTTAATGAATCATTCTTAAAAAATTAGTCATCCTTCTATCGCAAAGAGCAATCAGTATGGAAACCCGACAGCTCTTCCAGGAAAATGGTGTACTTTTCTAACTCTCAGTCATCACTTCTCTCCCTGTTCGATATATCC
>PPHD01026776.1:0-11357 GCA_002909625.1 Bambusicola thoracicus
TAATAGACTGTGTAGGACAGTTAATTTAATTATTAGTTAGAATTTGTCAGGTATTCTTCTTGCTGGAAATTCCCATGGTTGACAAGGTGTTTGATTTTGGAAAAGCTGTGTAAAAGTGATTGCATAATGCTTATGTTTGTCCCTACCAAAAGAAGTCAAATTTCAGCACTATTGATTTTGAGTAGCAGAAAAGTTTCAGCATTTTTGTAGGGACACAGAGACAAAGACATTTCCATAGCACCTTTGGTGTAGTAGTAGGATTTCTGTGGGGGCTACTTGTGCCTATCACAACAACAGCAATATGTTGCTCATCTCTGTATAGAAGATCCCACTCCCAGGTCCTTAAAAAGATACCTTGTTAGGATTTTGAAATGGAGTGAGGCTGGGGCATCTTATTGTAGTGGCAGGCAAGTTGCTGTGAGCAATTTCGAAAAATACACCAGTTCATATCAGTGGTGTATTTGAAACTTGAAAGATGAAAAAGCCCGCCTAGTCACGGAGCTGTGGGAGCAAAGAAAGGCAGCTCATACTCTATTGTTCAAGAAAAGTCACAGATTGTTGTAAATAGCACTGTAATTGTAATTTGAGTAGTCACCTGCAAAATAGAAGTCACATTTTGAAATCTACGCTTTAAAAATGAACTTAATTGATATTAAAGGAGATTTAAAAAGTATAGAGTCCATAAAATAGCAACTTAGAACTGTTGAAGATTATTGAAGAGGAACAGAGGAAATGGGTTTTATATGGTTTGTTGCAATTTGTCTTGTCAGACTGGAGTTCATCATGAGTTTCATTAGAACTGAAGTCAGATTACTGTCTGTGCTGTATAGTACACAGGCTGAGCAAGACTTCCTATAATAGATTACTCATTTTTCTTGGTATAGTCTAATTGTTTCTCCCTCCTACACATCTCTTGATATTTTCCTTCACTAAATGATGGTGGTTTTTTCTTTCTTTTTTTTTTAAGAAGAACAGAAAGCCTGATGGATATTTCAATTTATTCTGGAGAGATTATTATGAGTTTATGTGATAACATGACAATTTGTTCCTACAAAGACACTTCTCGTCTGTTCATCCCATGTTTTTCAAAGTGGAATTATTGTTCTAATCCCTGGGTTAAGGTGGATGAAGCTGAATCACAGTGTAGTTCATAATATATATGAAGTTGTACAGCAAGTAAGTGACACTTCTGGGAATAAAGGTTATAAAATGATCTGTGTTAATTGATCTTATAACGACAGTAGCAGCAACAGTATCAAGACGTCCTGGAAGCTGAAAATGAGTGATGACAACTGATTGAAAATTTCTCTGTTGATCAATTGGGTCAGGTTGCAGCTTTATAACAAGGACAGTGTGTTAGGGATAAGATTAAATTTAGTGATGATTCACTGGTAAAAGCAATCTCTTCAAAACAATAGCCTTGTTACTTGTTAAGTAACACACCAATCCAAATTATATAACGTGGGCAATTTTATAAGCCCCAGCTGAAGTGCCTGGTGATTGAGGTATGTACAACTCTCGCTGTGGCCACACCTGAGATAGCTGAGAGGTTGCTTATCAACTGGCAGGGCTAGAGTCCTGTTTCTTTGATTGTCCTCTGGAGATACCTAATTCTTGTCACTTACTACATGGTGAGACAGATTGTGTAATAGTTTTGTAGCCTTCTGACAACCGAATGTTAGGTGAGGTTAATGTTTTAGACAGCAGGGCTTCTAACATGCTTTTCAATTTCAAAGATTTTTAGCACATATGTTTTATTGTCAGACTGTTTTGGTTTATGAACCAAAAGATGTTAGTGGAAATTCTGATCTCTTCAAAAGTTTGAATGGGTGAGGACTGAGATGTCTGAAAATAAAGAAGGCTAATGTAAATTAAGACAGCTAGAAGTGATGTGGGAGATGACAATAGATGTGAATTCTGTAACATGAAGATAAAATCCTTTTCATCGATTGAAAAGATGATGAATTATGTTCAGTGTTGCAACCATTCATTAAATGTTTCTTCACATTGCGGTATTCAAATTTTGGAGCTAGGGGCCTTGACAGCTCCAGGAGAAAGTCTGCTTCAGGAGAAATTCCCCAAAGCAGCTGCACATGCAGGGAGAGTTCTGGTGGCTGTGCTTCTTTATAAACCTGTGTATGCCTTTTTCTTCAGCAACACCCAATTCTGAGTCAGTGGGATGTGACTACTGCCACTCAGGTTACTTTGAAAATTCAGCTGTGCAGGGAGGTGGTGGGGTAAACAGGAATGCTTCATGGAGTTAAGAAGTTTAAGGCAAGAAGAGACCACTAAGTTGCAAAACTGGGCTACACATAATACAAGCCATGGGATTTCATCTAGTTAATGGTGTATTGAGCTTTTCCTGTAACTGCAGAGGCTGTTTTTCTACATCAATATTTTATTTGGAAACATTGAAAAATGGAGAATAAACAATTATCCTCAGTAGCTTGCTCTCTGAGCTACAGATCCCTCATTATTAAAAAGGCACTCAGTAAATTGTAGCACAGGACTCTTTAAATGTCTCTTTAAATCATATCTTCCCACTGAATATTTTGTTGAAGAGGCTTAAATAAAGAGACCTAGACTTTTAACCAACCCTGCTTATTTTTACTACCAAAACAAAAATTATATTAAAAAAAAAATCACAAAATACTGATCAAGACAGATTGGTGACGTTTTTTTCTTTCATGTGTTTAAATACGCTTAGTTCTTAATTTACCAGACTTCAGTTTTCTGTTGTTGTTGTTGTTAATCTCTGTAGTGAATGTACTGTTATTGCTCGTGTGAATGCTTCAAAATCAGAAAGGGGGAAGCAGTTTAAATTAAGAAATGTTATTACAGAACTACAGAAATCGGCAGAGAGATTCAGAGAAGATATTCCATCAGCCACTAGTTTCAATTCAATCAAAAGCCCAGAATGGAAACAATCGAACATGCACAAAACCAGAATTCAGTCAAAGTATTCTATTAATTGACTTGTATGTTCAGAGGAGTTACTTTCATTAGAAAGTTAAAATAGTCTGAAACTACCTTGTTCCCTGTTGTCCAATGTGTGTTGTGTTACATGAAACAGAAGTTACATGAAACAGAAGTTATTAAAGTAAACAGATAACCTTTCTCTGAACCATTGTAATCTTATTTATTCATATTTAGAATGTGTGTGTATTGTATCGTGTAGCCCTTAAGCCATTCAAGTTGTTTTTAAACCTGGCTAGCTTTTTTTACCACTGTTTTTTGAGAACTTTGTTTCCTTAGATCTTAATGTTTGAATTGCTGTTTAACTGACCAAATGACATTTATTGGCTCTATGGTTTGCAGCATCAAATAATCATTAACAAATTTTTTTGTGAGTATATGACAAGTAGGCTGTTAAAAACTCCCCCTAGAATGACTAGCAATTCAGTATCTTAAGACCATGCTAAGACATCTGCAGATGTCAGTATCAACTAGAGTGGGATAGAAATCAATGGGCATTGTGAATTGTGATGAGAGGAAACTGAAAATGTGTACTGATATCTAGCAGATCGTATGAATAGGAAGTGAAAGCTGATGGGTGTCAGATCAGTTTTTACAGTACATTTTGAAATCATTCAGGAAATTTCTTGACTGTGCTCATCTCATATTTCAGGTTCTTCCAACTCGTAATGTATTTCTATAGGTACTTTATCACTGTCATTACCAGTAGACTTTTCTGTCTTTACTTTTTCTTTCATATCTCCAAGAATTGATATACAGAAACATATGCATTATTATTTTCCATAAATCTAATTAGTCCAGGCAAAAAAATCTATGGTTACTCTTTTTGTATGGGAAGTACAGTAAAAACTGTCTTCAGTTTTCAGAATGTAGTCCTTTTTCTGTTCAAAACTTGGTGGCCAGATACAGATTTTGTCATAACTGTAATAATTTAATGTTTTGGTCATCCTTTTTTGAAAAACATTCTCTATGTTTTGTATTCATGTTGTATAAATGCATATGCTGAGAACACTTCATGCTTTTCTTTACTGGAAATCATAGGGTACTCTGTGCTGGAGGTGCGAGCAATATTAGTTTCCCCAGGACATCATATCTATTATCTGTGATACTAGAGGGATCCTTCAGTGTTTCAGTCTCCTCCATTACATACATAATTTACAGTATTTACTTCAGTCTCCTCCTTACATACATGCTTTAACATATAGTTATGGATGACAGGAAATATAAATACGCTTCTGTTGCACTGCTTAGATTTACTTTTATTCAGCACCTTGCTATCAATGTAAAAGCTCCAAATTTTAGTGATTTGTATTTAACTCTTTCCCTAATGCTTACAGTTTATCAAACTACTTGCTAATCTTTGAAGAGCTGGAGAGTACTGTGCCTGAATGAAGCGTAGAACAGAGGCAAGAGAAGTATACCTGATACATGAAAGGAAGAAATGGAACTTAGCTTAAGGTTAGCAAAATGAAAAGATGACCTTAGAAAAATTTAGAATTTTGATAAGGTATCAGTGAAGTTTTTAAGTTATGGCAAGCTGATTACTGCTAGAGAGTGAGAAATGTCCCTGGAGGGTATTAAGGAAAAAGGAATTACAAGATTTTACAGTCATAAAATTAAAAGATACTTCCCTGAAAGATACCAAAATTTAATTTAGAATTTGACCCTTTGAGATGTGTACTAATGACCCCTGCTACCAATACATTGAGACAGGGTAATGCACAGAATTATAATTTAAATGCCAAATGATTATGGATGAAATAATGGTGAACAGAAGGCTTGTGTCAGTTATGGCCTGGGACTTCTGTATAGCTCTGAGATTTAGCCTAGATCCTCATCTGCTCTCATGGACGTGCCTCTGATGTTCTGGGCACATTGTAGTGAGCTGTTTGAACCAACTGTCTGCTTGATTTTATTTTCTCTAAGGAAAAATGGATTATAGGCTTACATAAGCAGAAATATTCGTATACATAATGATCTAATGACACCAAGACAAGAAAATACTGAGATACCGCTGCACTGAAATTCAATTTTTTACATATTACAGGATTTAATGATAGAAATGAGAAAAACTCCTACTCACAAGTTAATTTCAAAAGGACATGAAAATTCAACCACCGTATCGTTTAGAAAAAGACTGTTAATGTATGTCTCATCATTTATCCAGTTTGCTTTCAACACAGGTATTCTAATATTAAAAATAAAACAATCAGTGTTCATGTTATCTAAATCACTAGTCCATATGGAATTTAGATTAGTTAATTGCATAGATTTTAATAAAGAAAAATTGACTGCACATTTGTATTTCAGAACTATGTAGCTTATTCAAAATAGTATAGAGATCCTATCTGATGTACCTCAACCATGATTAGAGCAATGAAGGATATAATTTACCTAATAATGATAACTCTTCATCTTTAATTAGCTGAGAAGGTCTAAAAGGTGGAAGAATAATTAGCTCCTGAAAAGTTTTGTATGCCCATTCAGAGGTAGCCACATATGTTAAAGATAAAGCAGATGATCCAACACAGTCATATTGATGAAAGCTCCAATGTGAGTACCTTGCTCATGAACAGAGGGACTTATTTGTCAGCTGATCTTTTGATCAGCTATATATATATACTTCTCAGGATACAAGATACAAAGAACTGTATTTATTGTGGAATAGGTCCCTCTTCCAATTATTTTATATGTATTTATGGAAAAAATAAGGAGTATGAGGGAATCCTGTGAATTATATAGTATTCAAAGAGCACTAAAAGAAGTGCTGTTAGATGCCGATACAGTTTTAAAAGGCTTCAGTGATAGATTTCAACTCTTACAAAAACATTTGGCCTTTGATCGTAAGTCAGATTGTTCAATTGTAATGTCGTTGCTAGTGTAGTGTGCGATTAACACTCTTGTCCCTTGATTTGCAGTCTGTTCCTCCTGATCAAGCTGTTAATAAAAAGTAAAAGTTCAGTCATAGTAGTTATCCATTCAATTTCTTGTATAGCAAGTAAATCTATGTTTTGGATACACGTAAGGACTTTTATATCATGTTTATTTCCTATACTTTTTGCATTCATGTATAGGCTTGTACTGACTATAGTTGAGTAATGTGTACCATTTTCCTTCTGTCTGTTTTGATCTTCGTGACTACTTCTGAGTATACTATTTTGGGGCTGTGAACCTAGATTATATTCCTTTGTCCCCAAATTTCACCATTTGTGGGATGGGGTTGTTGATGCAGACCTATATATGCAAAGCCTAATTTGAAAAATGCCATGCAAGGCATTTTTATTACTAATCTATGTCCTGGCAGCACTGTGTGGGTACTACTGTTAAAACACCTGTAAAAGTGTTCTTCTCTCCAATACATTTTCGGGGCTAAAATAAGTAAGGAAAGGTAGCAGACTGGGAAGGGAAGAAAAGTAGAGGCATGGTATAGCAGGCTGGAATGGTAAATACCATTCTTTTTCTTACGTAAGACAAGAGGGCATCTTGTGTCTGAGCAAGCTGATGTAAAGTAGGCCTAGGGGAATCAGGCAGTAAAACAGCAGACAGAGACAGTAATAAGACACTATCTGGAGCAACAACAAAACAGATGGTTCAATGGCCCCTCTGTCCACTCCAGAGAATACACAATTACTTACAGGACAAAGTCCATCTGCTCCTATAATAATCTGAGAATTCATCGTGACTAAAGCTGCAGTGGGCTTTTTGCCAGAAATTTAAATTAACTTGATCCATTCCCTATAGAACTATCTAAAAAATCCAATCTTCTTCACCCTTTAACCTTCTGTAACAGGTTCGCCTCTTGCCTTGAGACTGAAAAAATAGAAGAAACTAGTTCCACCTGTTAGCTTTGGGAAAAATGGCCTCTGATATTGGAAACTGCTGCAAATGAACTGAGCAGTCTTAAACTTTTAGGGGCCACACAGTTAACTTATTTGATATTCTGGTGCTGTGACATTGTCTGAGGTCAGACAGTTAAAGGAGATAGCATGCAAAGGTATATAAAAGAATGAAAGGGCATCATGAAAGGGCAGTATTTTCAAGATACTAAGCTCAGGATTGTACTGCTCTCAAATGGAGCAGGTGATTGTGCTATAAACAGGAGCTTGTAGATGGAGGAGAAAGAAATACAGTTTGACTGAGATAGCACTGCAAATTTGAGGAAGTATGGTACACCAGTGATATTTTTTGATTCAGGTTCCATTAAGTCATTGCTTTCTGCCTTCTGCAGTCTTTTATATCTGAACACCAAGATGGATGCAACAATAGCGTCTCAGTACAGGATGGGAGCTCGCTTGCTGTGCAAGTGCAATGACTGTGCAAGGTGTGTATTTGTGTTAAATTGGGCATTGAGATGGTGAAGCTGAGGTAGGGGGAAGAGCAGGAGCAAAAGACATTTGAGTTCAAGCTGCAGTTTTCTGGAAGTGTCCTTTGGAAATATCATTAGTACTTCTTTCTCAATTTCTTTCATGTTCACTGAACACTCTGGAGAAATTTCTGAGTCAAGAAATATATACTGTTAATTCGTTTCTAAAACTGCATCCTTCATGTGCATTATTGTCATTTTCAGCTTTGATCTGGTTTTATCTTTTGTAAAGGCATACATTGTTTCAGCATGCAATTGGTTTACAGAAAACCATTCAACCTTTTTAGCCATTTACTTTAACAACTGAAGAGGGATGATTGCTACCTGCAGGTGACAAAGGGATAGAAAAGGAGTGAAATGGAGCAATATATTTGAATATAAGACTCAGTTGTCTGTGTTTTATACTAATACTCTCCTAAGGAATAAGCAAGAGACTTCTTCCTCGATCAGGCATACAAACCTGTGGAATTAATGCTTCCTCTAATACAGCTTTTCTAATCTAACCTTTTTAGCTTTTCCACAGCTGTGCTGCAGCTAAGTTTCCAGTAACCAACTGTCAAAGAAAAAAGTATATGCAAACTGATATGTTCTTTGTAGTCTGCAATTTCAGGCTGTCACTGCCTCAATTTCAGGTGTTTTGACAGGCTATAACCTGTCCTTCTTGAAACAATTGACAATTTTGCAGGCAGGAACTTTGCAAATAGCCTGAAAAATGGGCAGCTATTATTTTCAAAATATTATTTAAAATGAGAAATCTAAAACTAAAAAGTACAGGTGTTCTTATTTTGAGTGGTACTCTTCAGAGAAGTGGATATTATTTTTGTGATTCTACCCGGTGGTACAATTCTAAGTAAAGACTGTAAGCTTTGACCAGTGTAACATTTATGGAGAGAGGAACACACACCATTTATCTTATAGGAATATGGAGTTAACATGCTGGATGACTAAAATACACACACACACACACATATATATATAAAATTAAGCATCTAAAATAGACATTAACGTAGTAGTCATGGTGTACTTGTAACAACTACCTGCTTTAGTAATAATGAAAGATCCCAGAGTAGGGAATTTCATACTGCAGCCAGAAACTCCTGTCTTGGTGGTTTTGCATTTTTAAATAGTAACCCAGAAAGTGACCTGAAAATGTCACATTGCTTCTACGTGCTTCTTTTTTTTTTTTTTTTTTTTTTATTTTAAATTAAAAAAAAAAAAAAGTGAACTGCAATGTTAAAATCTCCATAAGATGTTCAGTTTGTTTATGAGCATCTTTTCTTGTCAAATGTATATCTTAATATATTTATAAGCGTGTTGGCTTAAGTCCTATTTATTTATTTTTTTGGCTGTCAGTGAAGCCAAAAAAAAATTGTTAAAGTTGGCCTTTAATAAAAGTGATGGTTAGCTCAGTCCAAGGGCAGGTCTCAAATGGAATGTGGAGTCACTGAGAACACACATTGTTTCACTAGGGGTCTGGAAAAGATATATAACTACAAGGGCTGCTCTGAAAGTAACGTTTCCCATTTTATGATGTTGGCCTGCCATGTCAGAGGCAGATGTTGGTGATATGGCAGTAGAGGCTGAACCTTCCCACCAATATTCCCTTCCATTTTGTTGTTGTGCGACAGATGACAGTAGAGGGGCAGTCTGACATTATGGCATCTGACATGGAAGCGTGTATGAAGCAAAGATGTGTCACTGAATTCCTCCATGTGGGAAAAATGACTCCCACTGACATTCACTGATGCCAAATAGAGGCTTTGAGTAGTACTTCTGAAATACTGAAAATAATTTTGTGTCAAAAAGAAACCAAAATTGCATAGAATTAAAAAAAAAAATATTATTTGGAGTTGAACAAAACATTTCATTTGAAGTAACATTAAAATTATATTTATGTGAGTGCTACTTTCTGTTAGTTTCACAGAAACATTTTGAACTGATAGTAAGCAAGCATAAGCATAATTTTGCATTGAAAATGAAAAGATTTTGTTTAAAAACGTGGAAATGAAATGATAGGTAATTAGTAGTGTAGAAACACTACTACAATTTACTTTTATTTATTTATCTGTTTTCTATCCTTGAAATTTCAGTAACAAGTATATTTTGGCAAGTAAGATTATACACGTATGTATATTTCTTTTCTATATTTAAATTTTCTGCTATTTCTAATAAAGCTGTGTTTCAGGTCACGTCACACAACTGCGAGTGCATGCTTCTGAGCAGATCCAAATGTCAGTTTTGCTGATTTAGGTGTATGTAGCTGAGCTGCAGCATTTTGGCCAGCTTTCCTGGCTCCTTGTGTGGTTCTTGCAATGTTGTGTGTTCATGTATCCATGTGTGTGTCAGTGGTGCCCGTTGGAGTCCACCACACTTCCAAACCACCAGCCTCTGCTTACACAAGACATTATGTGTCACCGAAGCACAGATATACCTTTGGCTTTCTTTTGCTTCAATACTTTAAATGGATACACTCTTAATACATTTTAAGACTAAAGATAATTCCGTCTGCAGGGATTGTGTCCAGGCATACATCATCCTATGCCCCGAAGCAAATGAAGGTAGACGGACCTGCACACAGTATAAGGATACTCTGCTGAGAGATGAATTTTATCCCATTAAGACCCCAAGTATACCTCGGTGATTCAGTGATGCATAAGCATTTTATGGGCTGTCAGCATACAATTCTATTTTATCTGTATTGACTACTGTGCATATATCCCCAAATTCAATCTAATGACTGTGGAAGGTATTAACTTCTACCAACACTGTGCATGACACCTTAGCATTCTCTGTGTTTACAGTTTGTAATGAGTGCTTCATTAAGATTTCTGTGTACATTTGCCATTTCTGCAACACAGCAGGGATAGATTAGGATAATATAAATTGTTTGTAAATCACATGTAGGAATTAAAACTGTTGGCACAAAATAACTACCTTCAGGTAGGAGAAAATAAGATTTCAAAGCAATTATAGAGCATTTAATATATCTGTTTTTTTAAGGCTTTGTGCCTTCAGTTCAAAACCAGGTGATTATATATGTAGCTGTGATGGGAAAGCAATTGTAATCCACTATTGAACAACTATAATAATAGTTTATCTTTTCATTTTCTCTTATTTCTCTGAGATGACATCTCCACAATACACAAAATAAAGCTTGCTTCTTCATTCTCTTTCAATCTGGTGAATGTCTTAAACTTCTTAAAGCCTCCCTCCATCTAGCTGGAAGTTACAGTCTAGCTGGATGGTAGAAAGAAACTATTCGAATGCCTTCCTCCTGTTTTGAAATAGCAGAATGTCTTATCTGCATACAAACTATATTCTTTGGACATCATGACTAAAAATGCACTGCCTATCACTAGTTTTGAAAGGTTTTAAATACTTGTGCCCTGCAAATTTCAGATTGCTTTGGATGACCAGAATTTCTCAAATGCCTAGGAGAATCAAATTTTGGAAGTTATACAGGGCTTTGGCAGCTCTCCATTTTCCCCTAATTCCTATGGGAGTTAGCTCCACTTTTAATTTGATGTAGCTCAAGTGTGATTTCTGGGAAAATAAACAAAATCAACAGACTATCTTTTGGATACTCAGAACCTTTTCTCTCCATGTCTGAGTCAGAAGCCTTGTGGACATGCATGTTATAAGCACACCAAGATATGAAGACATGCAGGAAAAGAGCAGCGAATAGTGTCATGCAACACACAAACTAAAACATTGTCTGGCTGTATAAAAAAATCACATAAGGAAATCACACTGCAGAAAAAGAGCAGGAGCGTGCATTCTCTCTCTTTAACTGTTGCATGTATAATCATGCAAAATCTGATTTTCTTATGAGTGATTGTAATGTATCTTCCAAAACTTAAATAATGGGCCTCCTACAGATAGTGTTCCCAAGACACGCAGCTTTTGGATGTTTGTTCTGCTCCTTGAGTTTGACATTTTCATGGCAACTGAGCAGTGCACTTCCATGGAGTGAACAATACAATGGTTCACATTAACTCAAAATACTGCCTGTATTTAT
>PPHD01026777.1:0-11357 GCA_002909625.1 Bambusicola thoracicus
TCCAGACAGGTGGGTCAGACATCCATCCCATCCCCGCAATGCTCCTTCCCAGTACCGATAATGGTACCCTTTCTTCACCTCTAACTGAACTAAAAAGAGGGAAGAAAACGTGTTGTGACATTTCTGGGCTGTTCCCTCTGTCCTCCATCCCCGCGTGTAATGGGGATCCTTATTGCTGCCCTTTTGGGGCTCTGCTTTGGGGAGGAAAGTGCTTTTCTGCCTATGGAGAGCACCAGGCCTGATCCCAACCAGGACTCTAGAGGCCACTGTGATATTAATTATAGCACAGATTGAACTGAAATGAAACAGAGCTCGGGAGATTCATCACTGACCCACGGAGCTGAATCACCACATTGCAGAGATCCATGAGCAGATGGGAAGCTGTCTGGAGATATTTCACAAACAGCAGAAGAATGAGGATTCTTGTGAAACTAGCATTCACAATGGGGCACTAATTACACCCCAGATCACCCAGATGGTGACAAACATGTTTATCACTTCTCTCAACGATAGAGCACAGCGGGGAGGATGCTCACACGTTGGAGACCCATAGTCCTGACCCTATGGTGGGTGCCTGCCACCCACATGGGTATCATGCGCATAGCACCTGAGTTTTGGGAGAGGCTTCCCTGAGTCCCTTGGTGTCATCTAGAGGTTGTTTCCATGCATAATTTGTTGCTTTTTTTTACTGAAAGAAATTGCAGTTGTCTTAATACAAGTCTCAGGAGCGGGCTTTGGGTCATGGTTCCTGAGTGGTTTATATGTGGCCGTGATCCTTCTTCATTTCATTTATTGGTTTTCTGATGAGGAAGGTGATGAATGAAGTACAGAACAAGCGCAGGACCTTGGGAGAATCTATGGGGAGCCTCCACATTTCTCACTGATTTTTGGCTTGGAGGAGGCAGTCCTCCAGCCCTCCTCACCCCTTCCCAGCAGCTCCGGAGGGATTTGGGTGCTGTGGCTGCAGTGCATGGAGCAGTGCTCGGTGTGGGGACCGTGTGCTCTGTAAGGTGTCCCAGCATCACCTTCACATGAGGAAGAGCCCATTGAGGAAGGCTGCATGTTAAGAGCCCCACGTCTGCAGAGATAAAAACTCCATCCCAGGAAGGGGCACCTGTATTGACTGCTTTTCCTCTCCATGTCGTGCTGCAGGGAAATCTCCACCATTACTGCTGCTGAGCAGCTGGTTCTGTGATGTGTCACATCCTGCAAACTGGGCCAGGCAGGAGGCCGGGGCTGGGGACCATGGAGGATGGAGGCCCTGGGTTGGGTGAGGTGCAAGGAGCCCTCTGGAGCCATCTGGAGCTACCTCGAATCCTCTAGAAGCCACCTGGGGCCACCTGGAGTCCCCTGGGAGCCGTTTGGGGCCACCTGGAGTCCCCCAGGAGCCACCTGAGGCCATTTGGAGTCCCCTAAGAGCCATCTGGAGCCACCCGGAGCCACCCGGAGTCCCCTGGGAGCCACCTGGAGCCTCCTAGATGCGGAGCAGTGAGTCACCAACACATCCCTGCTGTGTGCTGGGATCCTCCCAGGGAGCTCCGTCTCACCCCACCAGCCCTGGAACTGCTGGGACCTCTGGGTCTTCTGCCCTGCTCAGAGGTCCAATTTCCCCTCAGTGTCCCCCACTGCTATAATTCTCCTTTGACTTGTGTTCCTGGCCAGACGGTTCCCATTCCTCCCCCAGGACAAAGGCTCCACCTCCTCTGTCAGCCTTCAGCATATCCTCTGGCTCTGTCCTTGCTCCCAATTCCTTCCCTGGTCTTTTCCCCAGGGCTGATTTTGAAGGCTTGGTGGTGTAAAACAAACCATACCCACTGCTCTCTCAGGGAATGAAATGATGTGTCAAGAAGAACATTTCATTTTTACCTCTCTGATGAAGTCTATGTGGTCTTTTTTTAATATTGGTAGATTAGTGTGTAATTGTTGGGTTGCACAGAGTCCATAGCAAAAGCCGTTGGCTCCTTCTCAGCAGGAAGCAGCCCCTGGATAGGAACAATCTGCACCTGTGGGACTGACCAGGAATCTGCAAGCCAGGGAGAGTGGGGATGCTGCAGACCTCAGCTCCCATCACAAGAAGTTTAAAGGAGTTTAAAGAGACAGAGAGATGGTTCAAAGAGTAGAAAGCATTGATACGAGGCGGTCATGAGCTGTATATTTTATTCTTTCTGCACCTGCCGTGAAAGAAGGATGGGAGGTGAATCAATCACAGCACGAGGGTATTGCAGTGTTACATGACTCACAAAGGCAAGGAAGAGCACTTGGCATTGCGCACTGAGACAGTGGGTTACATCTTCAAATCACATCACGAGCAACATGACAGGAAGAGTGGAAATCCCCGAGGACACGTGGAACGCCGGGGCAACACTACGAGAAATTTCTCACTCATCCCCACTCTTTGCATCCCTTACTTTATCTTTCGGGCTGGCACCTTGCAGACCTGCTGCTGCTGTTGGTGGGGGATGCACTTGGCCGTGGGCACTTGCTGCACTGGGGCTGGCACGGGGCAGCACTGTGGGACGTACTGCACTGGCTCACTGCATTGTGGCTGCTGCCCTGAGCTGTGGCATCCCCCCCCCGAGGACCCCTGGCACCGCTCGGAGCACACCGACCTCCCGTAGCCCTGGCATCCTCCAGTTGACCCATAGCTGTAGGTCGGTCTCCTGACGCAGCTCGAGCTCCCACCTCCATGGCATGAACCTGAGGAGCCCTGGCACCTCTCAGAACACACCGACCTTCCATAGCCTTGGCATCCTCCACTTGACCCATAGCTGTAGGTGGGCCTTCTTACACAGCTGGATCCGCCACCTCCATGGCACGAACCCGAGGAGCCCTGGCACCTCTCGGAGCACACCGACCTCCCATAGCCCTGACATCCCCCCGTTGACCCATAGCTGTAAGTGGGCCTCCTGGCGCAGCTGGACCCTCCACCTCCATGGCAAGACTCAGCCGTGCCATAGCCTTGGCATCGCTCGGAGCAGACCGGCTGCCTGTAGCCGTAGTGCCGGTAGTTGTGCCCTCTCATGCCCTCCACGCCTTCGCCGTCGCACCGCGAGGAGCAGCAGTTGTTGTAGCCGTAGCGGAACGGTGTGCGCCGAGTATCCAGCCAGGACCCTGCAGGGTCATACCAGGTAGAGTTCAGGTTGAAGTAGGACTCTCTTCCGGAGGAGTAGATCATGTTGGAGTTGCAGGAAAAAGCCTGGGAAACACAGATGGGTCTTCACTTCCACATCCTCTCTTTCTATTTAGCTGCCCATGCACAGCCCAGCCCTGCTTGTCATCTAAGCCAGATCTAAAAGACATCGCCCAATATCTCCAAACCCTCTTTCTGACCTTGCCCTGATTTTTTTCGTCTCCCAGCACAGACGCAGCCATGAGGTGCTGCAGCACACAGTGGAACTGCTGAAAACCCCATGCCCACATTCCCCGATAGCTTCCTCTCTGCTTAGCCCCTGCTTAAGTGCAGTCCAAAAGGGAGGCTCTCGTGTGCCCACTGCATGGCCTCCTGCATCCCGACCACCCCAAAGCCATCCCAGCTGCTCCGAGCTGCCTTACCCAAGTGATGAGGGAAGGTAGATGCAGACCAGGGGAGCAGATTGTGAGAGGCAAAGGGACGGAGCCCTTTTATAGGGTTACAGATCTGCCCCTTGTAAATGAAACACACTGCAGGAACGAGGATTAAATAATTTATTGACTAAACATCCCTTCCATTCGGATGCTGTTCCCAGGACTTGGCATGCTCTGCTTGACTCATGATTCTTGATAAGTATCTCTTAATTATACCACAGTTACTGAGAAGTGCACATAAAGGAACTGTAGTGCTTATGCTCATATGGGCTCTATGAGGCAGGTAATAATGCACTTATTGCCCGGCTGAGAGGAACAAGACACTGAGTGGAGGCTGATGGGTGGCCGATGAGTCAGGAGCCCTCCTGTGCACAGCGTTTCTCCCTGGCATTCCCTCTGCTCCCCATAGGGGCACCTCCAGGTGCCTGAAGCACAGACAGGGATTGGGAGCAGCCAGCACTGAGTCACTGAGAGCAAACCATGCCGATGGGTTTGGTGATGAAGGGACCGATTCTGTGGATGGGGAGTGCAGTGGATGGAGACCCTTCCATTTCTGCCCGGCTCTGCGGTGCCTTCGGTCATCCCAGCTCTGGGCAGAGGTTCCCATAGAGTTGTGGTGGGAGGAGGTTGGGAAGAGATGAACGGACTCAGGGAGGGGTTTTGGAAGTTAAAGTTCCAGTGGAAGTGAGTTTTTCCTCGGCTAAAATTCAGTGTGATAAAATTCAATCATGGTGGCTTTCTGCCTCAAGGAAATGTGCTTTTTTCCACCCTGATTCTCCTTGGGGTTGCTTGGGACACCTGGGGCTGTGACTGGGGGCAACACGGAGGAAGAACACTGTGTGTATGAATGCAGGCAGGGAAAGATTTGCTGGCAGAGCAGCACATCAGCAGTGCAGGATGAGACGGACTGCGCTTCCTGCACCGAGTGAAAGCATTCCTGGCATGCACAGACACACCTCACGTGCTGGGACACACGCCTAATCATCATGATTAACATTTCCATGATGGATGGCGTCCCAGCGTGGTGTTACTGCCTGGTTAATGGGATGGTAGCACACAGGGAGCAAACAGCTGGTGGTGGCAGGGTCACTCAGTGGTGGGGTGTGTGATGGACCGTGGGGAAGTCCATCCATCGCCCCTCTGGTTGGTACCACCATGCAGGGCAGTTCACAGCACGCAGCTGCAGCTCGGCCCAATGAAACAGCTGTAGTTGGGGCTGAGGTCCTCATGTATGAACCCAGATTCTGTTTTCCACTGAACAGATTTCCTCGTGGGGTTTGTAATGACTTTTAATATCTCCTCATCATAATGTTGGGGGTAAAAGAAGAAGGAACCAAGTGAATTTTGTCAACTTTATTCTTGAATACACAGAGAGAAAGTCAACTCGCAGGAGTCCCCACTGCTCCTGCCCTCACAGTGTGTGCCTTTTTCCAGCCCAGCCCCATTCCTGGTTGGGAACAGCCCTGAGATTATGATGCACTGAAGCTGTGAGAGAAGGAGCACTGCTTATCGGCTGCCTGCACCTCCTGGTGTGCCTCCATCACCTGCCTGCGTGTCTTCCTCGCAGGTGGGAGACCCAAAGTGGTGCTGGGGTGATTAAAGTCTGTTCTTTGGTGGGGAAAACCCCTGGGAATTTCATAGCGTTGTGGAATGGTTTGGGTTGGAAGGGACCTTAAGATGAACTGGTCCAACCCCCTGCCATGGGCAGGACACATCCCACCAGGTCGGGCTGCCCAGGGCTCCATCCAGCCTGGCCCTGAGCACCTCCAGCATCCACCTCTTCCCTGGGCAGCTGTGCCCAGAACTGGATTTAGAGCATTGGTGCCATCATAAAGCAAGGGACCACGGTCCCTGAAGTCCCCAAAGCGTGCGGAGCAGCAGCCAGAAAGCAGAGGTGGCAGCAGCAGCAGCTTGGGCAAAAAGCAGAGCAGCTCCACGCCGAGTTTGGGGGCAGCAGTGTGGGGCAACATGCTGGCATGGAACCCCCCCTCATTTCTTCTGCTGGAAGGGTGGCAAGATCTGCACTTGCTTGCACTGGTGCTGGCCGGGATGCTGCGGCAGGGGCACAGAGGTGGGGTAGCAGTGCTGGACAGGAGGGCGGCATTGCTGGACAGGAGGACGGCAGTGCTGGACAGGCGGACGGCAGTAGGGGATGCAGGGACAGCGGTGCTGCAGGGGCAGGGGATGCAGCGTGATGGGCTCCTCCGAGGGACACTGCTCCACTCTCCTGCGGGGCTTACAGCAGCCCTGCTCCCCGCTCTGCACTGGTGGTCGGTACTGCTGCAGCGGCCGGCGGTGGATTTTCACTGGTGGGCAGACGGGCTGCACAGGGCTCACCTCCACCCGCCGCCGGGGTTTACCACAGTCCCAGCTGCGCTGCGCAGGGCAGCAGCCACGGGGCGGGCAGGGCTCCATGGGTTGGCAGCCCTGCGGCACACTCTGGCAGGACCCCTCGATGTCGTGGCTGAGGCTGCTACGGTCGTGGCACGGAGACAGATCCGGGATGCTCACGGGGCCGTCGTGGCAACCGCAGGTTGTGTCATCATGGCATGCATCCATGTTATCTTCGCCCTTACGGTACTGCATCGTGCAGCAGAGATGGCCGAGCCCTCGGGGATAAACAGGCTGGGAAAAAGAAAACAATGGAGTTTTGCTTTTTGGGGCTGTTTCTATGCAAAAATTAGCAATCTGAGACAGGGGAGGGAATCCGACTCACCCTGTGACCGCTGGTGGGTGGCCGAGCAGTGTCCGAGTCCTGAGGACCGCGCCGGAGCCAAAAGCTTTTATAAGCAGCTGTGCTCTCGTAGCAATGAGGCACGCCATGGGAATTAATAGCTGAGCACTGAGTGCCACTTCTGCATGTATTCTTTTTTTTTTCCTGGCACTTACTATTGGATTAATCAGCTGCAATTAGCATCTCCCTCGCTGTAATGTCGGCGTAGCTCTTTGCATATGCATTGGCCATTACCTAATTAGTTCTCCCATCGGTCACGCTCAAATAGGCTGTTGCCTAATGTACGTCAGATGGGATACGGGATAAGGATACCTGGAATGCCGTGATGCTGACTGGTGTGCCCAGAAAGTCTCGTGGCAGTGGGAAACCCACCAATGGGGATGGGGGTCCCACATCCCACACCCAACTGAGCTGGAATGGGATGTTGGAGCAGTGTGCAGATAGTGATGGGTTTCCATGGGGAGGGTTCAAAGAAGGCAGAGATAAACCCATCCTAGAAAATGAATAACCTTCTCGCCAAAACGAATGGCTTTTTATTACTGTTATTATTGTTGTTTTCCAAAGGAAAATTTGGAAGAAGAATGAATTCTGCTTTCGTTAATGACCGCTTGATTTTTGCACTGTTTCAGCCCACCTGGCCACCCCTGAGCCCCGTGGCCATCGGGTGGCCTTTCACCCCAAACCACTCTTTGGGTTTTTCTCCCACTTTGTGAAATCAACACAATCCCCGGTGTTGCTCAACACCAACCAGGATTTTCTGCCTTTTCACCCCATGTGAGCAGGTCCGGCACCAAACGCCCTTTTATGCTCTGCAAATCTGGAATGAGGACATCACGGAGCGGCGCTGACCTCACCAACCAATGATGCCACGCTTTGTCCAGGGCCGTGTCCGCCTCCTGATGGTTCCGCATTGACTCACTGCCCGCGGAGCTCTTCCTCTTAGCATTTCTGTTTAAACACCAGCAGAGCAGCTCTCCCAGCAGCCCCGGGCTGTCCATGCAAAAGGCGCTTCCACTCCGCAGCGGAGCTCTGGAAGTGACGCTCAGAGTTTGGCTGAGCAGCGGTGGGGTTTGAATCACGGGGAAAAGCATGTGCAGAATGCAGGGGTGTAACCACAGGGCTCTGCTGGGACGGCGCATTCTCTGCTCCAGGAAAAAACGTCATTGCTTTGCAGGGAGGCACAGGACTTGCTTGTAAGGGTGGAAAAACCCTCGGCGAAGGGCCAGCAGGAGGTTTGGTTTACAGCTCGCTGCCGCAGTCCCACAACGCCGTTTCTATAGAATTTGTTGGTTTTTTTTTTTTTTTTAATCACGTTAGAAAAGATGTTTCGTCCTTTACATTCGTATCTCCATATCTTTCGGTGACTCCCCCTGCACCATCTGCCTTAGATGGGCTACTTGCTTGTCTGTTTACTACTGCTGGTAAAGTATTGCACTGCTATGAAGCTTTACTGCTCAGTGCAGGCGTTGGGAAGGTTTCTATTAATAAGAGGGCCTTTATCTCTGCTATAGGGTTATATAGGCGCTTCTATTGCAGATGGTGCTTCTTGTAAGCATGGAAAGATGGCAGGAACTGCATGGCTCGGCATACTGACCCCACAAAGTGCTGCTCGTCCCCAGGGGAGCACTGAGCCAAGCAGTTCCCCGTGTGCCCCTCTGTGCTGCCATTGGGAGCATGCGGAGCTGCTGGCAAATTCCTTGTGATCAGTGAGCAGCTGATCAAAAAGCCCCACATCAGAGCTCTGGCTTAAAAGAAAATGGAAAAGGAATTGACGCAGACCAGAAGTTTGCAGTGTCATAAGGCACAGCTTTTATTCTCTTTCATGACTAATTGGAGATTAAAGCAATGAAGGAGAGCATCCCATACACCGAGAGGAAAATGAACAGCAGGATTAGTGCTCACAAAGGATAAACCACACTGATCAGCGAGGAGAAACTTCAAAGCACACTGCAGGCATTTGGTGATGAAAGGTAAGCAAAGAAGAGGAGAGATCTGCAGTCTCTAAGCAAAGAAGGAGGAACATCCATGGCCGTGTCCGTATCCATGTCCATATCCAGCAGCGAGGAGCCAGGGGGAAGCAGCAGGAGCGCAGCAGCAGGGGAGCTGAGCGCAGCCTTGCTCTGCACCCAGGGCTTTAGTTGCCACAGCCGCAGCATCCACTGTTGTTGTTGTTGCTGCTCAGGGTGTAGCAGCAGGTCATGGGCATGCAGCAGGGCGTGGGGCAGCAGTACTGAGAGGGGTAGCAGCACGGTGTCTTGCAGCACCTCGGGCTGCTGTAGCAGCAGACGGTGTAGTTGTTGTTGTTGCCACCGCAGCACCCGCAGCCTCCGTTGGGCATGGTGATGGTTGTGTGGGCAGAGCTGGAAGGGAATAGAAAGAGTCAGGCTGCGAAGGGGAGCAGATTTGGAAACGCAGAATTCACTCAGTGCTCTCTCACTCAGTGCTCTCTCACTCAGTGCCAGAGATTCAAGGAGCTGAAACCCGCTCTTGTGGGTATTTTTTGGTAGTAAGTCTTGCCTATAACTTCTGCCTGTCTTTCTGCTGCAGTGAAGATGCCCGCCTCCCCAGCCCTAACGCTGTTGCAGCAGTCATACAGCACTGTTCAGGCAGCCCAGGGCCTGAAATGCTCTGAATGGCCCCACTGATGCTCCCATGGCCTCTCCATCCGGAGGCTGTCAGCATATCCCTTCCTAAAGCCCAGCGTTAGCCAAAGACCCAACCCAGACACCCATCTCTATTCGGGTATCCGTAGCATTTCTCTTCTGCAAATAGGAAGGAAGGCTTAGAAGCTCTCACTTACCCTGCTGAACGGTGAGGAGAAGTGGAGAGAAGAGGAGAGGAGCGAATGAAGTGCCCCGGACCCTGAGACCTTTTATAGTCCCTTCGCACACCCTCCTCCTGGAAGTGAGACAGCCATTGACCATTCAGACCTCCCTGTTTACTAACCCAAACCCATACTTTTTAGCTATACGTGTCTTCTGATGTTTACTCTTTGCCTTATTATCTGTGATCACAACCTTTATTTTGCCTCATAACTATTTAGCCTGCAGATAATCAAAGGGCTCCCATGAATACTAATGAATTTGTCCTCGCTGCAGCTTTGCATGGGAGCCAAAAAATGCATCCCTGCATCCGTTTGACCAACGCGGACCGTGACGGCCACAGATGCTCAGGGATTTACTCAGCATTGGCTGATTCTGAGTCAGTGTGGGGGCAGAAACCGAAGCCCCCAGGCGTTGCTTTTTGGGTGTGTGATGGGATGTTTCACCGGACCGGAGTCTGACACAAACATTTGGTGAATTTCATGAAGATACGCGTGTTCGTTCCTGGTCACGGGACGCGCATTTGAGGAAGGAGCATGCAGATCACGTGCCGGGGACATGTCAGGGTCACATCAGTTCCTGGGTCCTGGTCACCTACACGTGACTCCACGTGATCATCATTCCCTCCTCATCTCGAGAGCGTCTTCGTGTCGTCCTTTTGGTTTGCCTAAACTTCTGCACATCCCCCAGGCTGGGAGGCCCAGCTTTGCGTTGAGCATTACCAACACAATGAAGGGTGCTTTGGTTCCTGCTTTGCTCTGCCAGGTCTGCTTCCCTGGGAATATTTTCGATGCCTCTGAACTGAATTGGCCTCCCTGCGGAATATTTTGCATTTTAATTAAAAAGTCGAGGGACTGCACTTGTGCAAATGGCAACGCGAGGAGGTACAGCTCTGGGGAAGGGTGTGATGCATGATAACCTCAGGGAGCTCAGCAAGGCCGAGTGCACGGTCCTGCACCGGGGTCAGGGCAACCCTGGCTGGTGAATGCAGTGCTGTGGGGAAGGAGTTGAGGTTCTGGTGGATAAAATGTTGGAAATGAGCTGTCAGTGTGCACACATCCTCAGAAGGGCAGCAGGGGCTGCACCAGAAGCAGTGTCCCCGGTGCAAGAGGGCACCTCTGCTGCAGAGACAGCCGTGGGGTTACTGAGACTGAGGAAGAGAAGGCTCTAGGGAGACCTCACTGCAGCCTTTCAGAGTATAAAGATAGGGAGGGAGAGATGTTTTGCCAGGGCCTGTAGAGACAGCATGGACTGAGAGGAGCTGAGGGCAGGAGGGTTAACCAGCACAGAAAACCGGTGCCAGGTGGGGTCGTGGGGCTCAGCGGGAGGCAGGGACTGCAGCCATGCAGGAAGAGATGTCACTGAGGTGGAACCATCTTCTGGGAGGAGAGAGGGAGCAGGAAGCTCCAGGTAAAGCCTCGAGCAACCGAGCCAGGCGGAATGAACGCTTGTTCAACGCCGGCCTCCCATGCCCTTTGCTGTGGGGCTGGATGCTGGCAGAAACACAGAGTACTCAGCAGGAAGTTTTCCTGTGACTGAGATTCGTGGCTCTCATTTGAAGGTTTTGCCCCATTACCCCGAGAGGAGAGGTGTGTAATGAGTGGATGGCGGAGCTCGCCTGGTGAGTTCCCTGCGTCTGCCCTGCGTCCTATGATGCTGAGCTGCTGCCAGCCCTGAGCGTGTTAGCAGGGACCCTGCTCTGCTTTCTGCACCATGCAAGGGAAACAGATGTGATCGTAGCGCTGCTTCACCCCGCAGTAAATCCTGCCAGCTCCTTCCCAGGCTTTGCTGGAATGAGAGCCATTCCTTGAGCAAAACGCTGGACAAGGAACATGTGTAATTGCAAGGTCTCCAGGCAGGGGAGGAGAACATGCATGGCATTTCCTTTCTAGCAGATCCCTTCTGAGGAGGCATACATTGCCTGCCTGTGAGACCTGATTAATTTATAGGCGATTAATGGGGCGGAATCAAAAGGGCACACTTCACTTGCACCTTCAAGCAGGAAAAGTTCTCATTTGCAAATCCTGCAGCGGGAAGAAGTGAGGATCTAAGTGGGCATCTCCCACTCGTGACAGTGATGTGTGTGTAACTGGGGTACACATGGACTTCAGGGGGTGGGCTACAGATCCTCGTGCAAAGGGACTGATGTGGGGTGCAGTCAGCTACAGGGCGTTGGACACAGATTGAGGACCACAGAGCAGATCTCACGTGCTGTGTTATGGTGTAACCCCAACTGA
>PPHD01026778.1:0-11356 GCA_002909625.1 Bambusicola thoracicus
TTTGAGAAAGTGTAATGTTTTACTGACAGCTTACATGTTACATTTTATTAAATGAAATAAAGCTCATTTTGTAAAAACAAGTGTGTTTTTCTAGCACATATAATAAATTTTCAAATTAAAGAAAGGCTGTGTTCACTCTATGACTTGCCACAAATAATTATTTCAGTTAATTAAATGATCAGTATCTGTTTATCAGAAATAATATATTGCATGCATAAGAGAAAGTAAAATTGACCTGTGATTCCCTGTTAACATCCCAGCTTAGAGACCAGACACCAGAGCTTATAACAGACAATACACACAGAAAATCATTACACCAACTGGGCTGGAGGCAATCAACCAGTAAAATATGCATTCATAAAATAATAAGCCTTCGTGATTTCTGACTTCTTCCCTTCTCTTAAATCCCCCAGGCAGTGTTGTGAAATATGTTTTCAAAGGGATGCTCCCATGCCCAAAATGTCTCAAAAAAAAAAACAAACTCCTTGATGAATTTAAAAAATCTGTTCTGTCCTTAACTCCTCCCAGCACACACACTTTGACACATGATTTTGTGATTTTCACGGCCAATACATCAGATCAGTGAAGAGGGTGAAATGCTGTGTACAGATTCAATGCCATTTGCTATGGCAAAAGCCAACTTCACACCCAATGGACCACCAACATAATTTTGGCCAATGTAGGATGCCATTGTTTACAGCTCTACATTACTTTTCTAGTTTTTAATTTTTAAATTAATTTCTTAAGTAATCCCTTCCTTCTGTACAGCCACATGTCAGTAGTTGTAAACAGTCACTGTGTATGGGCAGAGAAAGGACAGTTCTCTGAAATGGTGAAAATATTCTCCACAGCTTCTAATTTCTGTCCTAATTTCCCTATATTTTGCCCCTGATCTGTCCTTCCCCTACACTGCATCTGCCATCTACTGGCACAGTACTGTAAAAGAGTTGGAGATAAGACTCCTTTACAGGATTTTTGTGTGAGGGTCTGTAACATGGCTTCAGGGCCAGCCCCAGTTAGAAGCTTTTCATGGGTCCTTCAACACTAGCTGAGCCTTGACCCTAACAGAAAAGCTTTCAGAGACTTTACTTTCAATCTCTTGTCAACTCAGACCTATGAGTAATGATTTTTCTGAGATTTAAAATATAAAACTTGAGAATGAATTCCTGCACGCAAAACCATAGGCCCATCTACTTCATAAAAACAGTAGGTTGCAGAGATTACTGTAACATAGATACACATTCTCTTCTACTTCTCTTATTTTACTAGCTTGCAAGAACCATGGCACAAACCCTACCACTTATTAACACAAGCTTCATACCAGATTTCAAGTTCTATTACTTGAATACTTTGAGACACTAGAAACTCCTGGTGATTATGGAATTTAGGCTTAAAAGTTGTAACTAGTACACTTTATTTTCTCCAAAATTATACAGATCTAAATAAAAGGTCATATGAGAAAATGTCTCAATCAACATTAAATATAGATATTTTGATCAATCCCATATCTTCATCTGTATTTTCCCTTGCATTCTCTACAAAGATGAACTCTGTTTCTCATCTCTACACTGTCTCAGTCTTCCACCAAAAACGAGTACTGAGTATCACATATTGACTTCAAGGTCTGAGTTTTAAGGGACAATGCAAATGCTAATGTTCTCTTTAGCATATTTTTTTTTAATCCTTGTAAGAATCAACTCCACAATACTAATGAAATAACACACAAAGGACGACATTATTTATGAATAATACAGGCTGCTTTGAGAAGAAAACTGTTATAAAAACGCAACGCTAATTTCAGCTACATCGTTACAGCTGTAACATGATTCATCATTTTAAAGCTTTTTCATTTCTTGGAAATATGTTCAATGCCAATCTTTCAGACATATGTGAGTATTCCTTTCTTTGAAGTCAGATGTAAACCAGCTGATTTCCCACTCAGTGTCTCACTTGTATCTCATAAAGAACATGTTCTGCTCATGGGACAGTAAAAATAACATTTTCTTTCTCAATCACTTAGCTTTAGTCAGAGCAGGAGTTGTGCTTTGAGGATTTGTTATAATTAATTTCACTGTGCAAACACTTTCTGAACCTGCATATTGTAGATTTTCTTTTCCTCATATATATCCGTCTGTTACGTACTAAGATTTCAGTTTGAACTAAAAGTTGGTTCATTGCACTTTACATAGGAAAACAATTCAGGTATATTCACTTTCACTGAAACACGGTTTGAACCACGACCTTGTATATGACATTTGCTCTTGTACATAAACATTTTTCAAAAGTACACAGAAATTTTTATTGCTGTTTGATAGATATTCTAAACAAACATTATTGCCACTTTGAATCTCACCCCTGTGCATTACACCTGCCAACCATTTCACTTTCTTATTTCTCTAAGTCAATTCTATTTCACCTTGAATTAGTTCATGATTAGACTGATGAGAGACTGGAGCTCAAACGGGCTATTTAAATTCTGCTCTCAATACGCCAAACGTTGACTATCCTCTACAGTCTACTTCTGAAAGAATTAAACCACAATATTATTATTACAATCATCGGTGGAATCATAGCTATCAGATGGCGTATGGTAGCTGACTCCACAAAAACTGTTTATAGCTTCATACAACCTTTTCCCAATAACCCAGTTTTCACTAGGTGTTTTTCCCCTAGCCCCTACTAGATCTCTTCAGCTTTCAGTGTGCCTTTTTCTGTTATTACATACAGTTATTATTTATTGTTATTTGCCCCACGGAGGTTACAAGAACTGTTACATACAGACACTGACAAACTCCTTTACAAGAAAGAGGCTGAAAATCAGAGAAAACACTTTCTCTTAATTACACACTACTTTCTACTTTAGAATGAACCCATGGAAAAAGAAAATTTAAAAAAAAAAAGCAAGAATGTGTCTGTACATGAATGAAGTAATTCTGCAGATTTTAATCAAGATAAAAAGCCAAGATCTCAGATGGAATCTTTGAGCCCTAACTTAAGATATAAACCATTTCACAACTTCATTTTCAAAGATGTCTGAGATGAAAAAAGCAGTGTGTAAACAGATGCAGAAATGAAAAGTCCATGAGAAATTTACCTTGAGAGTATACTACCCTATTTACACTCCTCAAATACTATTTTATTGTCCAAGTTTAAACAAAGTTTGACCTTGAAAGATTTAATACTCTACAGATATATCAATGGAAGGCATTTGTTCTGTTTTCTGGAATACATTTCTACATCAAGGATCACTGGAATTCCTCACGCTTTTAGAAGACACCAGGTCTTTTCCAACCTTGATAATTCTGTGATTCTGTGATTCTAAACGTAAGCATTATTAGAAAGTATCACTCAATGAGTGATTGCATTGTGCAGTTATAAGTTGACCCACTATAAACTTTCCTAATTTTGAAACTTTAAATTTTCTGTAAACTCTAAGTCTGTAGAACATGTAGAATCCATTGCAAGAGAGTTGCTATAAAGAAACTAACAAGCAGTATGTTGGAGTTACTGACCTTTGGCCCACTCTCAATGATGAACTAAAACTCATTAGCTTAAATCCTTGATTATAACCAACAGCTCTAAGAACAGTTTTTCCTTACAACAAATAAAGCTCCAGTGTTGTCACTGGTAGCAACTGATCATAGACTATGCAAATTGAAAAGTTACTACCTCAAACATTTCAGAAGTTATCAGACACAGCAATGAGTAAAAGATGTCAATTTTCAGTAGCGTCACATTTTCTTAGGAGTGCCTCTGGACTGTGTTAAGACAGGATTAAGTCTAATTTTTAAGTCATGTTTGAAAGATCTCACCCATTCACTCAGGAAGATGTTTCATAATCTTTTAAAATGAATAGCCCTTCCCAAGTTATGAGAAAATAATAGCTTTACCCTAATGCACTTCAACTACCCATGTACCATTTTCACACAGGTTTTAGTTCTACTTAAAAGTAGCTTCTTAAAGATATAACTATATATATATATATGTATGTATATATTAGAATTTCAGGGTTGCATCCACAGTTGCTGGAGTGAAATATTATTTTTTAGACCTTTTTTTTTTTAACCGCCACACCTCATTCTCGTAATAAGATAAAGGCAAATGATCTTTAATAGCAACAGTATTGTATTAGTATTCAGAAATTCCAGAACATAACTACACTGTGTGTTACACAAACACTGAAGACGCTCCCTGCCCAGAAACTTAATCTCCTTCAAGTGATAATGAAAACAATGTTTATGAACACATGAAAGATAAATGTGGAACAGACATAAATTAAAATATCAGAACAAAGCTGTGTAACGACAGCATATTGGATACCAAGGATTAGCATTTGTAACTTCCTTTCTTGTTGCTTCTTGTAGCACACTGTTATAATTATTGCTCCCAAGACTGAAGCTGCCAACAGACTCTCTCAACAATACCTAAGAATAAGCATCTGAGCATCATATGGCTCTCATTTCTTCTCTACTGTGTAAGCAGCATTTGTCAAATTATGTTTTACATGAATTTGAGGCAATTGCATTATAAAGCAAAGAAGTATCAATAGATACTATTATCGGAAACGCTGTCAGTTAGGATGAAACATCAGTAATTCAAAGGAGGAACTAGAGAATGTCAGCGACAACTGTTCGGCATACTAGCATATGCTTTATGATAGTATATGCAAAAAAAAGTATTATTTCCAAAAAAGGGATACAGTGTGTAGACCTATCCCTATTCATTATTCTCAGAGTCTTTTTACAGCAGCTCTTCTCTTTATCCAGGTTCCTTCGGTATGTTCCTAATATTTACCGATTAACCCTCTTTAACAGATGTAGAACATGCCTGTCTCTTCTTTTTTTTTTTTTTATTTGTGCTCAACACATACAAAATGAGTTTCCCTTATTATTCCAGGAGCTTTTCATGCCAACAAAGGGATTTCCCCAGGGCCACTCCAGAGGCACAGACAGAATTCCCAGATTTCAATTTTTTTTTAACTTGTCTCACTGAGGTGAATTATTACTGAGGTCTAGAGGGAGGTATTAAATTACTATTTTGTGCAGGTATTGCATCTGTTTCTCTTGAAGTTGTCTAGACTAAATTCTCATTCTGAAAATGAGATTCACTTATTTTAAATCATCTAATCGTTTGGATTTTACAGTAATAAATCTTAATTAACCTCAAAGTTTCTGACATGACCTTTTTTTCCCAAATATTCCCTCTTCATGCTGACATCATAAAGTCAATACAGGTTGCTAATACAAGTAACAAGCATATTGAAAGGAAATAAAAATAAATATGTTCTGATTTCATAAATATTCAGTAAAGGCAAAACCCCTTGCTTCAAGTTCATTCTTCAACACTTATTGACATTGGGATGGCTTCACAAAACATTTAAGTCTATATCCAACTAAACACAGACAAATGATGAGACGCTATAGGCCTCACTTCTTAATAAAAATATATCCAGCAAATAACGAGTAAAAATTGATAGTGCAGTCTGGTTTTAAAAAATTTGGATCAGTGGGCAGAAATACAGGAAATCACATCTAATAAAGAAATTACATTCCTTTAACTCATTGCACTTGCATCTAAAGGATACTTGTTTGCCTGCAGTTGGGTTCTACAAGATAAGCAGTAATCACTCAACTGCTTAGAGGGGAAAAAAAAAATAAAGAATCTTTAAAAAGAACACATGCTAACTAATGCAACTCATATTTTTCAAACAAGCATTCTGTAAATATACCCTTACAGTTCTCCCTGTGATTGCCACTCAGCCTTCATTTTCAGTGTCACCCATGACATGCTCTGAAGACATATGATTACGTAAAGTCAGATTTTAATGTAAGCCTGCATCATTTACAGTCTCACATTGGATGTTTTTCCCAATCCACCTGCAGGGTCCAGAACAGTTTCCAGAAAAATGGTGTTAAATTAAGAATCGAGGGAGGCATTGTGATCTCTATGACATTAACCTAGGCATGGAAATCCAGTCCCACCTTTGATATGAAAAATAAACAGGAGAAAGTTTCTTCTTTGGAAAAAAAAAATATACACAAAAAACCCGTACTCTTCAACCTCAAAATATTTTGGTTGCTACTTGAAACCACAGCAAAAATCCGCATATTCCAAAGTTCAGCTTAATTTTTTTTTCCTTTTAAAATTAGCTGTTGTAATGTACACTTTGCAAGAAAGTTATCTTCAGCAAAGAAATTGAAAAGGAATGCTGAAACTTCTACCCTTTCACTTCTCCTTTTATTTGATTGTAGTGTATTTGATCGGGGTGAGAGAACTATAATGAATCAGAGTTAAGCAGGGTTAGTGGATCCTGTTGTGGTGGAAATGGCAGGTATGTTGGCTAGACTGGGACTTTCAGTAGCAACTGTATTGTAGATCAGCTTATCTAAAACGTAAAGCTGCACTTTCCTAAGTATCCCACTCCTATTCTTGTAAACTGTAGAGCTTTCAGCATCTTAGTTACTGTTGTGTTAACTGAATTGCTTTTTGAATTGCAATATTCTCTTCCACTGAATTTTGCACATAAGTAAGGAGAAAGAGCTCTTCCCTCTCTCCTTCACCCTTCAGAAACATCAGAAGAGCTGTGTATATATAAAAAAATATTCTTCCTTTTAGACCATATGTCGATTTTAGCGCTGCTAAACTCATTGACTATACTTCAAATTAAGCTGAATGAAAACGGTGCATGCCTACGATACTAACGCTGTGCAACTACGTAAATACAGAAATCAAGACATATTCCTTAATCTTCCCAATGTCACTCTTAATACATCCTGCTAATCTACTACCATAAAATGAATTTAAACAACACATTTTTCATAAATAAAAGACTAACAAGAATTGAAATTACTGTTGCCTTAAAAACAAAAATCTGCTTTCTTGACTTGAATTTTAATGTAACCAATATCCACCAGGCTTTTTGTCAATGTTTTAAAGATTTAAATCATTTATATTATTCCAAAGCATTCCATTTTGGACCATACAGATTGGAGAGATGAGGTACAACAATTTTAGACTTCTTGTTAAGAAAATAAATCTGACTACTCCGGTGTCACATTTCTATTTAGTGCACTGGAAACACTTTTTCTAACCAAATCTTACTGCAGTCGGCTTATTCTGGCAGAAATGTGAATACCTTTGACAGACAGAAGTTTTACAGTGAGAAGGTCATAGGCTTAGTTGGGATCTGCACTTGTCTGATTAATAGAGTGCATTTTACCACAATTGGCTCTCATCACTGACTGATTTTTGTTTCCAAATACCTGTCATCACCATCACTGATGCATTCAGGAAGAGCAAGACTACAGCCAAACAGCATGATGTGTTGATAGCAGCTGAGACGACTGAGATAACTGAAGAACTTCAGGAACTTTTCCATTTCAATACTTTTGACAATGGAAAGAACTGAAGTTAGAGTCGTGTAGTTATACGGCAGCATTTGGCACTGGCTCTTGGTGATATTTATGCAGGCACCTGTGAAATCAAAACAGTATATTTAGAACAAAAGTATCACCACTTAATAGTTTGTTCAAAGTATGTATTTAACTGGGAAGTCAGCAAATACAGCATATAAGTAATGTCTATTCCTCAGGGATAAGGTGACATTCCATAACGCTATCACAACATTGTCCAAAAATGCATATCCGAAAACAAAAAGAATTCAAAGAAACTTGGTAGGTTAGCTTGAAAAAACAACTAAACTCATATTTTCACAATCCTCTGACCCTCTGAAAAACTGTACAAGAAATAAAACAAAACCAATTTCTTTCTGATACAGGTTGGATGAACCCACCATAGCTTGGATAGTTTTTCCCTCTTCAATTTTTTTTTTTTTTTTAAATTTCAATTTTGGCATCTTTCCTGCCAAAATCATCAACTTGCTTATCTGTTTTTTCCAACATGATGGTTCTCCTTTTTTTTACTTTATCAGCACAGAATTACGTTGCTTTAAAGGCTGACATATGCCCGGTCCTAAACTATCATTGTACCACTCCTGACCTACGAGACCAATTCTCTATCCATGCCTCTTTATACACAGCAAGTTACCTCAGCTACGTGTGATCAGCAGCTTAACCTAGTACATGAAGCTCTTAAAAGTGAGTTTCACAAATCATACCACAATTTCAGAATTTTAAACAAGAACAAACTAATAAAATCCAGTGTTAATGACAGCTTCCCGAGTAGATGAAGGCATTTCTTGGCTGTCTAGTCAAGTCTTGGCATATTTATTTTTTTTTTTTAATACTCAGAGTACATTGTGCAATAAGCAGTGATCTCAGCACACTTCCCAGACCAGACTGCCACTAATCACGTTGTAAAGCAGCATGGTTCTGCTAAATCACCTCAACAACTGTTTTATGAAAGTGGAAAATTCTAAAGAGCATTTGAGCTCAGGCACTTTTGATTATTTTCACAAACTGGACAGAAGTAATACTGAATGGAGTAGAAGCTTTCCATCATCAGACATTTCAGAACTGGCTTCTTACATGTTTTGTTTGGGACACCTCTATCAGACCTCTGGTCAGATAGAGGGGGACGTAAGTTACATAGGGTGCAACTTTAACAGTTCAACAAGTCTGCCTCTGCAGATACTGCAAAAGTATTTCCGAAATACTGCAGGTATTTCTGAAAAGTAACACCAGCGATGGAAAGTCAGTTCATAATCACAAGCTGATTATTTTTAAAGGATAGTAGAGATCTGTCATCTCTTTAATAACTACTTACTTTCTGACTTTGCACTGTATTTGATCTTCTATAAAACTTTTTTTTTTTTTTTGCGTTATATTTGATACTTTAATAAAGTTTTACCATTTACTTGCATTGCAAAGATTCTTTTTTTAGAACATTTTTACTGCTTGGGAAAATGTGACATGATTACAAAAAAGTTCTGATTTAAATATAAAAATATTGACGTTTTTAAGGACAAAATTCTTTAAACCACTAATCCTGTCACAACCGCTTCTTGCTTACATTGTTTTGCTGAGGCTGAGTTAGAGGAAAACCGCGGTTAGAAGAAAATACACTGATGCAAAATTCTGAGTCTCTTCCTCTCACACACACACAAAAAAAAAATTAAAAAAATGAAGTCACTTAAAATATTTTATGTTATCCTGAACTGGGTGAAGTAGTGGCACATAGGACTTTCCAAAAGTGAAATTTCAACAAAATGATTTATAAAACCACCAGCTATTACCTGAGGCACAGTAGCAAGGTAGTCCCTTCTAAGATCATGTTCTGGACTACTTTGGATCTTTTAAAATTTGCAAACTCCTGACAGGGGAGATGTAAAATTCCATTAACCCACCTGATCCTTAAGGAGTGCTCCATGGGTGAACAAAACAGCACTGAAGGTGAAATTTTATAGTAATTATACAAGAACTTTTAAAAATCAGATTGATGGAAGGAGGGACTAAACCTTGCACTTGTAACAAAGTCATTCATGTTTTATCATCAGTTTCATGATTCTTGCTTTCCGGTACAGCATCATTTCTGTATTTATTTCAGGCATATCCATATCCTATACCACTGTCCAGGAAAACAGATACCTGGGTTAGTTAGAGCCTCATCTTTTTAACACAGGTGCTCAGCCCACCTTCTTTCATCCAGCCTGTAAGTTACACTGCAAGTGTAACTGCACAGAGTCCCTATTCTCCACACTTCCAAATCAAAGAGTGTAGTTTCAGGGTAATAGCAATTGTTTCATCACATAAATACCACATTTTCACTGCAGTGAGAACAGCAAGTCCTACAGTCTCAAAAACCTTATCTGGCAGATTAAGGAAATACACCTTGCATTCTCACATGATTAGTTTTGCATAGGACTGATTAGCTCAGGAGAAGCACCCCACTGGCTCACTTACACTGCACAGACATGCAGAGCACAAATACACAGCTAGCGCTCAGGACCCTAACCCAGCAACAGGCAGTTTTACAGGGGACCTTACTGAATTTTCCAATTTCCCCTCAAACGCCACACAGATGCATTAGTTGATTATACTTTGAGTATCACACTATTTCACAACGATGTTGTTTCACCCAAACTGCAACCAGAGGAGAACTTAGAGATTCTTTATTCTGAACATTTGCATAAACAAGTCCTTCCATTAACTCTTGCTCCAAGCCCAATAGCTTGTGATAGGTAGAACATATCTTTTAGACAGCCAAGTCTGCTCAGTGCCAGAATTGCCCAGTATGTTGGCAAACAGTGATGTAGACACAGAGTTAAAGACTATTATAAGTAGAAGAAAAGTATTTTTAAATAAGTGTAAAAGGAACACCTTATTTAATGAAGAATAGCATTTAAATAAAAATGTTACGCAGGTAATGAAAAAGAATCAATTTTGAAGCAAATAACAGTGTTTTTTTTTTTAATAAATAGAAATTCCAAATGATTAAAAAATCCTGCACCAACAAAACCAAAGAAATAAGAAAAGCATGCAGTGCATCTCAAAATCCAATAGCTAAATTCTGCTCCACTTGTACAGACTAAGTGTATTTTATAAACTACACTTCTCGCCGTTGCTAGAATGCTAATCATACACATGAATAAATCAAATTGATGGTATAACATTAATATTAAACATGTTCCCAGTCAAGTGGGTGATAGGTCAGAAAAGAGAAGAATCATTGCACAGGTATAGAAAAGCCCCAAACTATTTGCTTCCTTTCTCCAGTAAAGATTCATTTATTACAGGGAGTACAAGGCACATGAACTACTTCTGCCATTACCTACACGGGAGAAAGATGAGCAGTGAATAGGAACAACAACATGTGAAAAAGCTGCTGATCAGAGCAGCATGGCTCCTAATTATATGAGTCATTTCTGACATTCATCTAAATGAGGAGTTTTCTACTTATCCATAGCTATTGCCAAACAGACTGAACTGGCAACCAAAGGACTTCCTTCCACTCCAACAACTGTAGCACAAGTCTGTGGTTTCATATTCAGTGTTGCTTAAACTAATTTAAACAACATATTTTCCCTTTCCTTCTCCCCTCTATGGATTACTAACAGACTGTACTGCTTATGAGCTGCTCCTGCACAGCTACACAAGTGAACTGGACCAGAGAACTGAGCTGCTTGAAAATAACCACCTACACTCTTTTCCCGAAAGGCAACATTTATGGCAGCCTCAAAGAAACACAACTGAACTGCAGCTTAAGCCTGATTGATAGCTTTAGTTTTAAAACACTCAGCCTTCTCTTAACACGGCATGATTTCTCACTCAGTAGCGGTTCTCACTTCTTTTTGAGGCCATAGAATGAACCAGCTCCAGGCAAAAAAACAACCTTTCCTCTATCCTGCCTTTTTATTTATCTTTGTTTTTTGAGAGGCTGGGGAGAAAAAAAAAAAAAA